>JARYGA010015874.1:0-39184 GCA_030545235.1 Helianthus tuberosus | reverse complement strand
TGGACTTACCTGCTGAACTCCATTCAGTTCACGATACATTTCATGTATCCAACCTGAAGAAAAGTCCAACTCAAGATACCATTGCCATTCCCATCGACGAGATTCATGTTGACGACACGCTCCATTTCGTTGAAGAACCGGTTGAGGTTACGGATTGGAAAGTAAACAAGACCCGCCGGAGCAGTGTCAAGCTCGTCAAAGTTCGTTGGAATGCCAGACATGGTCCTGAATACACCTGGGAGCGTGAGGACCGGATGAAAGATAAATACCCCCACCTATTTCCTAAGAACCCTGCATCTACAAGCAGAACTTAAAATTTCGGGACGAAATTTTTCTAACGGGGGGAGAATGTGACAACCCTCACTAAACCAGGTATCCGTACGACTTAATTAATAATTAATTACTGCTTAATTACTGTGCTTGTTTGAAATTACTGATGAACTGCTACTTGATTCCTGATACATGCATATACCTGCATCATACTTTACTTACCGTCATTACATTATTTACATGCTGAACCTTAGTGACAAACATGATGCACAAAAAGCACAGTAGCACTATAAACGGATAACCTATTGAACATTCTGATAAAGCCAGCATCAGGCAGACACTGCCTCTAAGGCATGTATGAGCCAGAAATATTTTTACTACACTAGTGGTGAGTGTAGGGATACAAGGGTTGTAGAACTGCGTCTCTAGGAATAAGTTACAATGACTGGATGTGCCTAAAACGTGCTCTAAGCACAAAAACTCAGCACTTTAATAAACAATCCAGCTTTTAGCTAACTAATAAAGTGCCAAAACATGAGAAAAATATTACTAGACACCTTCCAAAGTGTCAGGAATAAGTTGTGTCACTAAAAATAATTCTAACGACACTTTAAAGCTTGTTTAACGCTTTAACGAATTACTATCCAACCGAACAACCGGACTATACCCGGAACATGAAAATATTGTTAATAACATTACTTATCTTTTTCTGAGACAGTTAGGGTCCCTCATCTCAAGACCATTCAAGTGTCAAGGATCCCGTATAAGGAGGCTTGGTGCAATCGGAAGGCGAAGGACCTCACTCTATTGCTTTTATCCTCTCATTTTGCGTCTAGATTCTTCCCTAGCCTCGAGCTAGTAGTAAGTTGCTATAATCACACTCTCGAACTATTTTAAAGTGGTTAATATGATTTGTAACGGTTAAAACTCGTAATCTTACAAAATGACACACAAAAGTTTACTAAAAATGCTTGTAATGATGGTTAAAAGCTCATATGTTGTGTAAATCTTGTAGTAATTGATTTGTGTGATTATTTAGACCCGATCTATGTTGTGGTAGCTCGGATCATCATTTAACCCAGGTTGGTCATGATCATGGACCATGACATAAGGTTGTTTTGGAAGTAACAAGGGTTAAAGGATGAAACTCTACCACACACGAATCATGAACTTGTGTAAAAGCGATTCTGCTTGTGAAATAGTGTTTAAAACTAGTAGATCTACGTATCTACAAGCGGTATTTTCAAAGAACCAAGTATCAAAGAAATCATGTTTTCTAAAGACGGATCTTACACTAACACGAATGATTTTTAGAACACACAAGTGTGTAAACACTTGTGTAGCACACACTTTCGACAAAATAACTATTTTTGAAAAAGATGACGAGAAGTCGTAAAGATGGGATTTCTTTAAAAACGGGGTTTTTACGAAACCGGATTGATTTATATAAAGATCCACTAAAAGTAATGGAATTTACTTTCTATTCTCGGATAAAACGCAAGTTCATGTAATTTATGCGATATACATATTTATTTACTAATTTGTTGTTTTGGACATTGTTTTGATTGAATGAAAAGAATGTTGGTTTGATTTATGAAAGAAAATCATACGCTTAAAACCGTGGACACCTCCAGTTACAGAGGAAACTCTGGCGAAATTTTTCTAAAAACCTAACACTTAGAATTATTTTCACTATAAGTGTTAGAAATACTTTTCGACTTGTTTTCAAATTATAGATTTCGCCACGACTTTATTTACAAAACATCGGAGGTGGGATTTCACAAAATAAAACTTGGTAAATATATATTTAGTATATATTTTTCATAAAGTCACTTGATATGTGTTTATGATTATTTTGTGAAAATACTAGTATTATTTTTAGGGTAAAAATAATACTATCGAATGATAATGGATCCAAAATAATACGAACGTCTCTACAATAAATATATAAGTTACACCGGTAATTATTATTACCACTCGATCATTAAAACGTAACTTACGCATTTTAAGAAAATATGACTTAACGCGTATTTTTGTCAAGGTATTATTTTGGGAAAACTTATGTAATAGAAAATATAATATTTTTGAGAAGAATATTTATATTTTGGAGTTAGAAATGAAATATATTTTAAGTGAGACTTAATAATATATTTCGAACACACATGTATTAAATCCCCCATCCTTGGGAAGGAAAATAACTACCAAGTATATACAGAATGTAAACACGAAATAGTTGTCTAACTATTTCCCAAAAACTTAAACCATAAAGCTAAGGCACGACCGTCCGTCTAATAGAGTTAGTACGTGTAGGTCGTCACACAGCTGCTTGATTTGGAGGTATACTTGGTAGAGACGCACCACTGTGAGTTCATGTCCCCCTTTTCTCTTAACTGTTTTCAGTTTTTATACTGCGGGGGTGAAATACATGTTACTATGATTACGAATATTTCTTACATGGTATGGTTAGCGTAAGGAGGGTTATTATTTAGATCATGTGAGTGGGTAGGCGGGAACTGGAGGCCATTAATCCTCATTGTAGGACCGAGGGACGTAAGCGGTAGATCTATCTGGGTGTAGCGAGCCCAACCCAAGGCCCAAACAGAACGGACCTCGGGGTGACTTTGTACCCATCGCTAAATCTGCTAGGTTTGAGTCTTCCTACTTGCACTTCACACATATCAATGGCCTTGCAAACCATTTGTGATCTCTTTTTCCTTATTTGCTACATACCAGGATTTTTATACTTACAAAGGTTTATTTACTCACTTACACATGAACTCGCTCAACATTATTGTTGATTTTTCAACTTACATGTATTTCAGGGAATTAAAGGATCTGGCGCGGTATGACACGTTTTCCCGCTGCACTAGTTACGAGGTCATCCGGGTTTGGGGAATGTGACTCTTTCCTGGACAAGTCACAGTCCTTAAACTGTGTTTATGTCGTGTTGATGTTTGTGTTTGTTGAACAATGTCATTAGGATGTGTTTCCGTTGAGACAATGTTATTGCATTTGGTTTTTAAAACTTAATCGAATGGATGATCTTGCATGGTTTTATTTCATATAGCTTTGTTATGGTTAAGCTATGGTATTAAGAAGTCACACCAAATTAACCACGCTTCCGCAAAGCCAGGGTGTGACATTAATGATGTTCCAAAAACCATAAGTTACTTAGAAAACCATGAGTTAACCAATTCCATGTTTCCCAAACCATTACCAGTGGGGGCTACCCCATGTTAACCACTAGACCCGTTACCATATCGACTACTGACTGGAGTCATGTTTATGTGCCCTGCGTCAATGTCTATCATCATTGACTAAGTGCCCAGATCCATTAATCCACTCCCGTCCTCTGCGGCACGGTGTGAGGCTTGTCAAACCTAATAGCGTTATTTAACTAATGACCTGTTCGCCATTGGCTCGGCGATTAAGTTAATATAAAAATGAGGGACTTCATGATAGAGTTTTGTCTAGTAAGTTTTATGTTGTCATCCTTCCTATGGAGGATGGAGGTACGTAATCTACCCAAGGAGAATACGCAGGTTTAATGTTGTCATCCTTCCTATGGAGGATGGAGGTACATATCCTACCCAAGGAGAATATGCAGGTTTCATTATAGTTCCTTAACCCATTCCCAAACCACCGGGAATCCCATGCCTTGTAGAAAGTGTGAACTCACCTTAGGTTAGCTCGGCAGATAAGCAAAAGGTCACTTGAGCTATTTGTGGTCAACCACGTCCTAACATGGTTACCATACAAGTCAGGTCTAGGTTCAAGTAGTGTAGGTAAGTTTACACATAAACTAACAAGTTACGAACACATAACGATCATGGCAAACACACACATTTAACATGTTAACAGTCAAATACACATTAGGCTTGAGCTTGTGCGATTCAGATGATTGGGCCTTTAAGATTGTGTGAGCCCAATTATCTTGTGCGAGTGAAACCCAAAGGAAGACCAGCCCAACCTGTTGTGTGATCAGCACAACTTGTGCGATCCACAATGGGTTGTGCGATCAAGTCCAAACCCGGCCCATTACCACCTAAGCCCAACAGCTTGTGCGGCCCAAATAATTAAACAAACACTTAACTTGTGTGGTCCATATAATCTTGTGGAACTACAGATAACTTGTGCGATTGGGGTTTTGGGCTGTTCGGCCCAACATCATAACATAACCTAATATATTGTGCGGCCCAACATCTTGTGCGATCAGCACAACCTTGTGCGATTCACATGATGTTGTGCGCTTATGCTTAAATGAGTTGTACAGTGTGTTTAAACTGTTGTACCCTATGTCTTGTGCGACTTGCTTGTGCGACTGGCCTTGTGCGATCGGTTTGGTGTTTCCTTAAATCATGCAATCAGTTATCCAGTTTCCATTTTTTTTGCAAAACTAATTCTAACAGTTTCTATCTTTTACATTAGTCGATCAAATCATGGTTTTTATCAATTATTTCCTATGAACCCTAAGAAAATCATTTGTTTCATATCGACAACTTATCATTAGATTTTCAGATTATTGGTTTCCAATCACACAATACTTCATGCTCGATCAAACAATTGATCCGAATACACATACATACAGCCGATTACATCCATTCGGTTCTTAATTATCTAAGTCAACATCAAAGCATTTATCAAGCCCTATATTGATCTAACAGGTTGGTTATCAAGAATTTCACTATCATAATACTTTAAACATCAAACATCAAATAACATATTGCCAATCGTACAACATGCATCGATCATATAAACATCAAACAATGATATGACACTAACCGGTTAGAAGGTAGAACAAGGGTCGATCCAAACAAGAAAGCTTCGAGAGGAGAGGAGATGTTGCCGTCGAGTTCGAGAGAGAAGGAGAGAGATTTAGGGTTTGGTGTGTTTGAGTGTTTTGCAAATAATGAGGAAACAAAACCTCATAAGGGTTATGTGTTGGTTTAAATAGGGAAGTGGGCCGAACCCTTGCATGGGCTACCCCTTGGTCTTGATTTCAAGGAGAGTGGACCGAGTATAGTGTGGGACAAAAGCCCATGAGCTTGTGCGATCGGACATGTTTTGTGCGACTAGTCATACATATACATATTATAGTTTCATATCACATAACACGTTCAACACATACCTTAACATTCCATTAAAATCACGTATCACATAATCACATAACGTCCAAAACATGTTACATCAAAGTACGACGAAAGGTTTGAAGTACGAGTTGTCACAACATCCCCAAGTTGAAAGAAATTTTGTCCCGAAATTTAGCACGTAGTTACTGAGAAAGCTAGTTAGGTTGTGTGGTCTCTTGGTTTTCCTGGGGTGTCACATCATTCCCCCGTTGGTTTGGAATTTCGTCCCGAAATTTCACAGTAGCTTCAACCTCAGTAGTGGTTTTACTTTTCTCGAACAACTGGGGATACTTGTCTTTCATTTGGACTTCTCGTTCCCAGGTAAACTCTGGGCCACGACGGGAGTTCCAACGAACTCGAACAATGGGTATCCGGGTGCGTTTGAGAACCTTAACTTCTCTGTCTGTAATCTCTACTGGTTCCTCGACGAATAGCAACTAATCGTCGATAGTGAGTTCCTTGAGAGGAACTATGAGGGTCTCATCTGACAGACACTTCTTCAGATTTGACACATGAAGTACGTTGTGAACTCCACTGAGTTCTTCAGGTAGATTCAGTCTATAGGCCACCTTGCCAATTCTCTCAGTGATTTCGAAAGGTCCAACATAACGTGGATTTAGCTTGCCTCGCTTGCCAAAACGAACCACACCCTTCCAAGGTGAGACTTTATGTAGCACTCGATCCCCAACCTGGAACTCGAGCGCTTTCCTGCGCTTATCAGCATAGCTTTTCTGATGGTCACGAGCTGTCGCCATTCGTTGTCGTATTTGGGCAATCTTTTCTGTCGTGTCGACGATGAGTTTTGGGCCAGTGATTTGGCTGTCACCAACTTCTGCCCAACATAGGGGTGATCGGCATTTCCGTCCATATAACGCCTCGAACGGAGCAGCCTGGATACTAGTGTGGTAACTGTTGTTATATGAAAACCCTATCAAAGGTAGGTGTTTTTCCCAGCCGTGACCAAAGTCGATTACACATGCTCGAAGCATGTCTTCAAGAGTTTGAATGGTGTGTTTAGTCTGTCCATCCGTCTGTGGATGATAAGCTGTGCTCATATCTAGACGCGAGCCAAAGGATTTGTGCATCGCTTGCCACAAATCAGAGGTAAAACATGGATCACGATCGGAAATGATGGAAGTTGGCACCCCGTGCCTCGAGACTACTTCCTTCAGGTAGATGTCTGCTAAAGTAGAGAACTTATCCGTTTCCTTGATAGCCAGGAAGTGTGCAGACTTGGTTAGTCGATCCACTATCACCCAAATGGTATCGTTTCCTCGTTGAGATCTAGGTAAGCCAGTAACGAAGTCCATGGAAATTTGCTCCCATTTCCATGTCGGGATCTCTGGTTGTTGAAGTAGGCCTGATGGCTTCTGGTATTCAACCTTGACCCTAGCACAGGTCAAACATTTACTGACATAGGTCGCTATGTTAGTTTTCATGTGGGCCCACCAGTACGTGGTTTTGAGGTCGTGGTACATCTTATCAGAACCAGGATGCACCGAGTAATGAGACTTGTGTGCTTCGTCCATCACAAGCTCACGTAGGTTACCATGAAATGGAACCCAGACGCGCCCCGCTAAGTAGTAAGCACCGTCTTCCTTTAGTTCTAACCGTTTTTTCAATCCTCGCTGGGACTCAGCCTTGATGTTCTCTTCTTTCAATGCTTCGACCTGAGCATCACGAATTTGGGCAGGAAGACTAGAGTGAATGGTAAGCTGTAACGCACGTACACGCTTAGGTTTAGTTTCTTTACGACTGAGGGCGTCAGCCACAACATTGGCTTTGCCTGGATGATACTTGATTGCGCATTCGTAGTCGTTAAGGAGTTCGACCCATCGACGCTGTCGCATGTTCAACTCCTTCTGATCGAAGATATGCTGGAGACTCTTGTGATCGGTGTAAATGGTCCACTTGGTACCGTACAAGTAATGCCTCCATATCTTAAGAGCAAACACCACTGCTCCCAACTCCAAGTTGTGAGTAGTGTAGTTCTTTTCGTGAATTTTAAGTTGGCGCGATGCGTAAGCAATGACTTTCTCACGTTGCATCAACACACAACCAAGTCCTTGGATTGACGCATCATAATAAACCACAAAATCATCTGTGCCCTCAGGAAACGAGAGAATAGGTACGCTACAAAGCTTCAACTTCAGCTGCTGAAATGTGGATTCCTGAGCATCACCCCAACGGTAGGTGACACCCTTCTGAGTAAGAATAGTAAGAGGCTGCGCAATCTTTGAGAAATCCTTGATAAACCTTCTGTAGTAACCCGCCAAACCCAAGAATTGACGGATTTCAGTTGGTGTTCGTGGTGCAGGCCAATTCTTGATCAAGTCAACCTTTGATGGATCAACGTGAATCCCATCCTCATTAACCACGTGGCCTAGGAAGTTGACTTCACGAAGCCAGAAGTCGCATTTCGAAAGTTTGGCATAAAGCTGTTCTGCTCGAAGAAGTTCCAAAATGAGTCGCAGATGACGCTCGTGTTCTGTCACACCCCGATTTCCAGTGGGCCCGGATGGGTACACACGTGACGGTTGGATAACAGTTATCACAATATAATAATATGCAGCAGAAGTATTGGAGTTAAATTATTAAATTAAAGCTTGAATGTATAAAAGTATTACAAGCGTTCGATACATGCCCACGGGCAGGATCCAAATAAACAGAGCTTTAGACATCATAGGCCTTAAGCATCAGGAGTGCAAATTCCTTAGCCTTCATTCTAGCCGACCCATATTCCCAGCATGTTATAAGGTTTGGTACCTGCTGTTCAATCTTTTGAAAATACGTCAGCCAAAGCTGGTAAATACACTTAACTGACTCTTTGGAAAAATAGTTTTTCAAAAAGAGTTTTATACATATAGATAACCCGTAGGCAATCTTTTAAATATATCTTGGGATATTTCTTGTTACGAGATTATATGCTTGATTAAACCCATTGGGTTGTCCAGACATGATATCAATAACCCCCAATAACAGTAGTTATCAAGTAAATGGTATAAAACCGTATTCATACACTTTTGCACAATCATAGGCGACTTACTTGTGTAATAACCGTCCCAAGAGGCATATTTGCCATCCCAAGTTTATACTAAAATAAGTCAAGAGTGTTTACCTTTTTTTTTGCTAGCTTCCAATCAATAAGAAAATATTTGGCAAAAAACCGCAAGTCTAAGTATATTTACCCAAGTCCGATTATCCGGGGGTACTATAGTCTGGAATGAACAGATTTATTATCTGTTAGAATGTATACGGGCCAAAGGTAGATCCTTTAGATATGACCAGATACTTAAGAATAGGTTTGCTAGGTTAAGCGTATACCAAATAGAATGTGGTTTAAACCCAACAAGTACTAGGACTTGTATAATATGGGTAAACATAATACATTCTGGATTTTGAGATCAAAACGATAAGGTTAAACCACTTTTCGGTAAACTTATGTAAACTAGTTACGTAAGTCTAACCGTACGCGTATAAGCGATAACGGGTAACTGGATGAGTTATAAACAAGTTCCATATGCCAATACACTTTAAACAAGTTAAAATATCAGTAGGATATCAACTTGTATGCCCGTTAAGGTTTTAAAAATCAAACTATGCCTTATAAGGGCATTTTGGTAATTTTACAATTTATAAAAGGAGCTTGCGAGTAAACTGATGTTATGGTCATAAACATTCTGTAAAAATGTAAATTATGATATCATATCAGTAGGATATCAAATATATGCGTGGTTTATGCTTTAAGACCAAACTATGCGTCGTAGGGGCATTTTGGTCATTTCACACATAGTTTTGAGACTTTATTTGGGATTCTGAGTTCATGAATTATACCTACTGTAAAAGTATTTAATATAGTTTATAAAATCAGTAGGTAATAAGTCTTGGTTCATAAATATGGTTTAAACCATACTATGCGCCTAAACGGCGTTAAAGTCGTTAAATGACGATTTATGCGATCGTTTATGAAATCTGATGTTATGACCAGATTTGAATAGTTAAAATATTTTATTTGTCATAACATATCAGTAAACAAAAGGTTTGGTTTGAATATTGTTAGGGGTCATTTTCTTAACATACGTATCCTGATCAATATCCTGCCTTTGTTTGTTTATCTGTGACCAGGATGCTGGAAGAGGATATTGCTAACATCTTGGGCGATATCCTGAGCCTTGTTGAATTAACCACGTGCAGGTTGAAGGCTGAGACTTGCTAACGGTCAAGAAGACTTCTTCTCCTCAAGACTCGGATGAATTTGTTGAGGAGGAGACGTTGAGCCCGAAAGACTAGGTCTACAACGTTCGAAGAAGGAATATTCGGTGGATCCCGCAAGTTTAGGGTAGTTTGTTATTTTATCTTTACTATAAATAGATGGGGGCGGATCAACTTAGAACACACAACTTTCACTAACACTCTCGTACACTTACACTCTCTAGCTCATTGCAAACACCACACTTGTATTCAAGTTTCGTTGTAACACTTAGTCGATCCGTACCACATCCTGCACTGTATCCTGATTTTTGAAGCAATAGAAGAACTAGGCAGCTGCGATTGTCAGCTCCCGAGGTTTTATGCCGGCGATCTAGATTGATCAAGGGCTTTCCTCGTACATCCCGTGTCGTTT
Organism: Helianthus tuberosus; assembly: GCA_030545235.1. Lineage (NCBI taxonomy): Eukaryota > Viridiplantae > Streptophyta > Magnoliopsida > Asterales > Asteraceae > Helianthus > Helianthus tuberosus. The sequence continues at coordinate 29,161 of JARYGA010015874.1, read as the reverse complement.
ACTTTACTTTTTCTCATTGTTTGATCATAGATACAGCTCTATATCCTGAGCCGTATCCTGAAACTGTTTTTACAAATTAACTTGATTAACATATTTTCGACACTCATTTCTAGCACACTACCTCACTTAACTAATTTGATCACTTAATTGCTTCGGTAATTTTTGACCAAAACAATTTGGCGCCCACCGTGGGGCAAGTGGTGCTCTCTTTACTAAATTTTTTTGTCAAATCGCTAATCGGTTTTCTATTTTCAAAACTTTTTGCCACATTGTCCATAATGGCCTCAAGATCAAACATGAGTTCCTCTACTGTGTCTGCTATGACTTCTGCTACTACCGGTTCGGTGCTTCCACCACCTCCTCCAAGGATGCCAGCCTCTACACAATCTCAAGATGTTATCCCTACTCGGAGTGTCCAGGGATCTGCTCCCGTTTTAGCTTCTAATGATGAAATTTTAACTTTATTTGGAAGTGTGCAGGAACAAATGAGGCAGCAACAGGAAACAAACCAAATGCTTTTAAGGGAAATACAACTCCTGAAGTCTGGCTCGAGCAGATCTGCTGAGGACAATGTCACTCCATTACACCCCAGAGCGTTGAACTTTAGTTCAGCTGTGTATACCGAGGATAACCGGGGGAATATCGTGCCCAGTCTTCCTCAGAATCATACTCCTGAAATACCCTCCTCAGTCAGGATGTCAACCATGAGGAGCTCAGGATATGCTTCAGGATATGGGCAAAACCCTCCAACGGGTAACGTGTCAAATAATAATACTTATGCTACTAATAATAATGGATCTTTGCAGGATACAGGTGTAACATCAGCACTTACTAGGGAACTTCAAAAGTTGAAGGACATGATATCTAGTGTACCTGGGGTGGTCCAGCCGATCCCAGAAGTGTCCCAGGACAGCCACAAGATATCTCGTTTTGCATATCCTATCTGTGATGCTGAGATCCCAAAGAGATTTCAAACCCCCAATATGAAGCTTTACGACAGAACTACGGATCCTGAGGAGCATATTGCTCAGTATAGGGAAAGAATGGAGATTAACCCTATCCCTCCGGAGCTCAAGGAAGCATGCTTGTGCAAGGGATTTGGTTCTACTCTAACAGGATCGGCCTTGAAATGGCTATTAAACGTTCCTCCTCACTCAATTACTTCGTTTGCTCATTTGGTTAATTTATTTAACAGTCAATTTTCTTGTAGTCGGAGTTTTGAGAAACTAACCAGTGATCTTTACAGGATAACTCAAGGGCCTCAGGAATCCTTGAGGGATTATGTGAACAAATTCAGTCGAGAATCCTTAGATATCCCACATCTTGATGTTGCAACAGCTGTGCAAGCTTTCAAGATGGGATTACAAAAGGATTCTCAGTTTTATCAGGATCTTGTAATGAATCCCTGCAGGAATCTCGACGAAGCTCGTAACAGGGCTTTGAGATATATCCGTCTGGAAGATGACAGGAAGATGCAAGAAAGGATGAACTCATCCAACAGTTATGAGTCAACTAATAGGAAGTCAGAATCCTCGTTCAAATCATATCGGCCTAAGCCGTATAGTAGAAATGAAAACAAAAGAGTGAACGCTGTCGAAGATGAGGATCCTGAAGAATATCCTGAGTTGTCCGAATATTGCTTTTCTGTTAACATTCCTGAATTGATGTATGCTATGCAGGGTCTAGGAGATAAGGCTAGGTGGCCTCGAAAGAATCAACAAAAGGCTGACTGGAAAGATAAGTCAAAATGGTGTGCTTTCCACGAAGATTTCAGACATGTGACTGAGGATTGCATTGCTCTGAGGAAAGAAATAAGCTATCTTCTAAGCAAGGGATATCTGAAAGATCTCTTAGGAAGAAAGAAGAATAAGGGTCAGGATACTGAGAAGGATCCTGAACGAGCAGCATCACCTCCCGCGGATGCCAAGATAATCAACTTCATTTCGGGGGGATCCGACATTTGTGGAACTTCGTATTCGGCAGCAAAAAGACATGCAAAGGAAGCTAAGGCTGAAAGGGGAGACAAACCTGTCAGGATGACGACCCTCATAACTGACAAAGTGATCACTTTTGATGCTGATGACAGGGATACTGTCCAGGATCCTCACCATGATGCTCTGGTAATAACGTTATATGTGGCTAACCATTTTGTACGCAGGATATTGGTTGATAATGGTAGCTCCGTCAACATAATCCAACTAGAGACGCTTAAAAGAATGAATGTATCTCCAATGGATATCACTTCAAAGTCTACCGTGCTTGTTGGATTCAGTGGAGAGGCTAGAAACACAGTGGGAGAGATAAAGTTGCCAGTATACGTTGAAGGAGTCAACTCGATACAACGCTTCTGTGTGATGGATTCTCTATCCTGCTATAACATCATACTGGGAAGACCGTGGATTCACGATATGAAGGCTGTCCCATCAACATATCACCAATGCATCAAGATACCTACCCCCTGGGGAGTGGTCAAAGTTGATAGTGATCAGCAGGAGGCGAAAGAATGCTACTCATCCTCGATGAAATCCTCAGCCAAACCTAGTGCAGCATAGCAATTAAAGACACGGGCCCAGGATATCGTGGAGGATCCGGAGCAGGATGTGAAGAAAGTTATCCTGGACCAGGATAATCCCGATATTTCGGTGCTCGTAGGGACCAATATCCCTCAGGATATTGGAGAACAATTAATTAACTTTTTGAAATGCAGGATGTCTACGTTTGCATGGAAGCATGAGGATATGACAGGCATATCCAAAGATATTATCACTCACAAGCTTGGAATTGATAAATCCTTCAAGCCTGTGCAGCAAAAAAGAAGGAAATTTGCTCCTGAGCGGAACAAAATTATCCAGGAGGAAGTTGAGAGATTACTAAAATCCAGGATGATCAGGGAGGTTAAATTCCCAAGATGGCTAGCAAACGTGGTTGTAGTACAGAAGAAAAATGGGAAATGGAGAGTTTGTGTGGACTACACAGACTTGAACAAAGCTTGTCCAAAAGACCCATTTCCTCTTCCCCACATTGATGCAATGGTAGATGCCACTGCCGGGCATGAAATGCTGACTTTCATGGACGCATCTTCAGGATTTCAACAGATCCAAATGGAACCTTCTGACCAGGAGGATACTGCCTTCATGACACCAACAGGTATTTATTGTTATACAGCTATGCCTTTTGGTCTGAAAAATGCAGGTGCAACATACCAAAGATTGGTAAACATGATGTTCAAAGACAAACTGGGGGACACCATGGAGGTATATATCGATGATATGGTGGTGAAATCTAAAAAGGCTGAGGATCACCTCCAGGATATCAAGGGAGCATTTGATATCCTGGATCAATACAACATGAAGCTGAATCCTGCTAAATGCCATTTCGGAGTGGGGGCAGGAAAGTTTCTTGGATATATGGTGACAAAAAGGGGGATAGAAGCAAGCCCAGAGCAGATCAAAGCTATCCTGGATATAAAATCACCCTCAAACATGAAGGACGTACAAAGATTAACAGGCCGAGTAGCAGCTCTAAACAGGTTTATCTCAAGATCATCGGAGAAATGCAAAGACTTCTATGAGATCCTGAAGAAGAACAAAAGATTCGAATGGGGGGAAAAGCATGAAGCAGCCCTGCAGGATTTGAAACGATATCTATCAACCGCACCTCTATTGATGAAGCCTGAAAATGGTGAACCACTATCCCTGTACCTTGCTGTATCAGGGAATGCTGTAAGTGCTGTTCTTATAAAAGACCATGAAGGTCAGCAATATCCTGTTTATTATGTCAGTAAAAGTTTGCTAGATGCTGAAACTAGATATTCTCATTTAGAGAAACTGATACTAGCATTAGTCATGGCATCAACGAAACTTAGGCATTATTTCGAGACACATAGGATACATGTTAAAACAAATTATCCTATCAAAAATGTGCTTAGGAAACCAGAGATGTCAGGCAGGATGGCCAAGTGGTCAGTAAAGTTGAGTGCTTATGATTTAGTATACGAACCTAGAAATGCCATAAAATCTCAGGCTTTAGCTGACTTTGTGGCTGACTTTAGTAGTGACATTCAGGACGAGGTAGACCTAGAAGTTCAACGGCTAGGAGAATCCTCAGGATCCTGGACATTATATACTGACGGTGCATCTAATGTAAGAGGAGTAGGATTAGGAATACTACTAAAATCGCCACAGGGGGACATATTACCCCAGGCTATTAGGTGTGAATTTCCTGCTACTAATAATGAAGCAGAGTATGAGGCTTTAATTGCAGGAATAGAGTTGGCTAAGAGCATGAGTATCAAAAATTTGCAAGTATATGTTGACTCTTTGTTAATTACTAACCACTTTAATGGATCCTATGCAGTTAAGGGTGAGAAATTAATCGAATATCTCGATATTCTCAAAAAATTAGCAGGATATTTCGATGTTTTTATACTTGAACAGGTACCAAGGGAGGATAATGCTGAAGCGGATGCCTTAGCAAATTTGGGATCATCGATCAAGATACCTGAAGGGACGCAAATACTAATATTACATGTCTTATATCCTGCAACGAATCCTCAGGATAAAGAAGTAGCTGGTATTCAGGATCCTGGAGTAGAACATCCAGAAGAGGATCCTAAATCTTGGACGGCTCCAATCATGAAATATCTCAAAGAAGGACACATCCCTGGAAATGAAAATCCTAAGGCATTTAGGATGAAGGTATCACGATTCACTATTATAGATAATATTTTATACAAGAAATCTCTTGCAGGACCGTATTTGAGGTGCTTGGAGGATCCTGAAGCCAAGGAAGTACTTCAGGATATACATGAAGGGGATTGTGGTAACCATGCTGGGGGCAGGTCGTTATTCTCAAAAGTGTTAAGGACAGGATATTATTGGCCAACAATGAGAAAAGATGCCGCAGAATATGTTCGAAGATGTGACGCATGTCAAAGACATAGTAACATACTGCATCAGCCGGCTGAACCATTATATCCTATTGTTTCCCCTTGGCCATTTATGAAGTGGGGTATGAATATAGTGGGAAAGCTACCAAAAGCTCCGGGAGGCAAAGTCTTTATGCTAGCAATGACGGATTATTTCTCTAAGTGGGTTGAAGCAGAAGCATTTGTTCAAGTTAGAGACCAAGAAGTAGTATCCTTCATCAAGAGGAATATCCTGACCAGATTCGGAATACCAGCCGAGATAATCTGTGACAATGGTTCTCAGTTTATAAGTAAGAGGACTACTGACTTTTGCAAGAGTTGGGGAATCAAAATGATTACATCTACTCCGGTACATCCTCAAGCAAATGGACAAGCAGAATCTTCAAACAAGATAATTGTCAATAACTTAAAGAAGAGGCTTGGAGCTAAAAAAGGAAGATGGGCAGAAGAATTACCCTTTGTTTTATGGGCTGATAGGACAACGGTAAAGAATGCAACAGGCCAAACCCCATTTTCCTTGGTGTTTGGAGCAGAAGCAATGATTCCAACGGAAATGACAATACCTACTGCAAGATCTGTCTTAAGTGATCCTGAGAAGAATCCTGAAACCTTGAGTCAGGATTTAGACACTATAGATGAAAAGAGAGATGCGGCAAGGCTAAGGATGGCAGCATATCAATAGAGAATATCCAGGGCATATAACAAGAATATTAGAACCAGAAGATTTAAGGTTGGAGATTGGGTGTTAAGAAAGGCTTTTCAAAATACTACTAATCCTGCCGATGGCAAGTTAGCTCCAAAATGGGAAGGACCATATGAAGTTGAATCAGAAGCAGGGAAAGGAGCATACAGACTCAAGAATATGGAGGGGGATATGCTACCGAGATCTTGGAATGCTATACACCTTAAGCTCTATTTCAAGTGAGTTTAGAATTCAATTTCTAACTCAGAATGGTATGAATTCTATCTTGTTTAAATATGTTTTGGTTTAATTTATTCTTTGAAACTCAATACTGACTTAGGCATCGGAGGGGTGTTAGCCAAGCTAACACCCACCTTAGTTTACAATTGTTTTGCAAGATATGTTTCAGGATATAGCTCCAAGATATGCACTCAGGATAACTCAGAAGATTAGAGGATTGGCCCCCTCTCTTACGTTTAAGGGATACTGATCCCTTCACAGGTTTAAAGGTATTCACCTTTCTTCGGAATTGGGTTTAAACACCCCGCCTGGAGCGCAAGTTATTCAGGGATAGTTCAAGGTGGCGGGACCAGTCCATGTAAAAGTGGCTGACAATTTCGTTACTGTTGGCTATATCCTGAATCCTAAAGGTATATGAGGATTGATCACCCTCTCTCACGAAAGGGTATTTTCATACTCTTTAAGGTTTAAAGGTTTTCACCTTTCTAAGTCTTGGAGTTTATACACTCCCGCCTGTAGCGCATGAAAAGTTGGGATTTTCCCCAGGATACAAGGGATTTATCTCCAGTACATCCTTGGATTTTACCCTTGGGACGTAAAAAATTGCTTATGCAATGGAAACTGACGTTAATTAGATTTCTAAGATACTTGAAGACATTGTATACAGGGGACATTCCCACCAAGGTGGTGGTGTAAAGCTAAAAGGATGAAGTTTGCAACTAATGCACTAAGTACCTTGCACAGGGGACATCTTCATTGGAAGAGTTGCAAAAGGATTGAAGTTTGGTAATAGGTTTATACCCTATTTCTGGTATGATCTTTCCTTTGTAAGCCTCATTTAAGTTTTTAGTGACATTATGTTGAGTATCCTGATATGTATCCTCGAAGTCCTTTTAAGGATATGTGATTAGGGTGTTTGAAACCAGTATTAGTTTGGAACTTTGATCATTTAAATATCAAAACTTGGTTTTGAAAAGGTGAACTATTTTTTACTTTCTAAAGAAATTTTTACAAACTTGAAAGAACGTTTGGAATTTCTATTTAATAAAAGGCTTTTGCAGTATGTTTCTGAGTATACTGATCAGGATATTTTCTAAGATAACAATACAAAATCTTTACAAAGATAAGACTTACACTAAGTAATGCAAAGTAATGCAAAGTAACAGAAAATAAGTCAAAAGATGAAATTGTTCTTAAAGCAATCAATACTGGTTGATAACCGAAGGTTTCATCCTGAAACTCAAGACCCATCCGCCTTCGGTTATCAAATTGTTTAGAAACAGAAATGAAAATTGTTCATAAAAATATAAAATTGTTCGAATGAAAATAAGCTCTAGGGGGTAGTGCCTTCTTGGTCCGTAGCGGTTTCAGCAACATCCATTTTGGGATCCGCCTCAGCATCCTTTTCAGCATTGGTTGCCTTTTCAACTGCTTTAGAAGGTTCATCGACAGTTGATTTGGAAGAAGTACCGCCAAGATTCTTCAGCTTGGTCTCCCAAGCACCAACGTCCCAAGAAGGGCATTCGAAGCCTAATGTTTTGGCTTCATGAGCCATCTTCAACCTAGCCTGGAGAAGGGAAATGACGACGGAACTTTTGAGGCTTTCTCGGTAACTGACCATATCCCGTTCGTACTGCACATGGGCAGCTTCCAGATCGGCCTGGGCTTGAAGAGTAGCTTTGTTGAGAGCAACTTGGTGTTCTTGGGTCATAGCTTTGTATTTCTCCTCGTAATGACGAGACTTGGCGGCCGCAATCATGCCTTGGTCAGAGATTGTGATTTCTGCTTCCTTTAGCTTAGATTCAAGTGTTTTGTTAAGCTTGCAGGATTCTTGATATAAATGAACCAAACGCTCAAGACCCTACAAAGGTAAGAGGACAGGGATTAATATTATTAAATCTTTGAAAATAGTCTAAATTGCAGGATATGATATGAAGATACTAACCTGGTTAAGAAAAGAAGTCATAAAACCACTGGCTTCAATGAACCCATGCTTTTCATAAGGAAAGGTATCAGAAATGACAGGGGAATCGGGTTCTTTCCTTTTGCGGGAACTTGAACTCCGGGGCTTGGTAGCCGGTGAAGGTTTAGGAATGATGATGGCTTTGGAGCTGCTGGGTTTGGATGTAGCAGTGGTCTTGGAGCCAGATTCTTTCTTGACCTGGATCTGGTCAGAATAGCTATCCAGTTCATCAAGGTCAAAGACTTCAGGGATCTTAGCTGGTGCTGCATAAAGGGAAAAGTTTTACTCTTTATTTTATCATTATATTGTTTTGACTAATTATTTTGAAAGGAATTCTTACCAGACATCTCGGATGATGAGTACTGACTTGAACTCGGGACGTGTGTAGTGAAAGTCCTGTCTATTGCAGGTAACCGGTAAACGGTATTGATTCTCTCTTCTGACTCAGCGGTAGGGGGAGCAACTTCCTTGAAGTTCACTGCATAAAGATCAAAAAGAAGAATATTAATAGAGGATAACAATCAAATCGTCTATGAGGATATTTATGATCCTACCGGTGGTTAACCACTCCACCGGAAGGTTGGCACCCTCAGCAATGGAATCTCGTTTGACAAAGAAGAATTTGCGTTGCCATCCGTCTTCGTTTTTGGTGGCTTTGAGAATCAGGGGTTTGCTGGAGGTCGAGAAGAGCAAGAACTGGCTAGAGCCGTGGGATCGAAGGCGATAAGCAATAGGTAAATCCTCGATGCAGAGGTCAGAGCAATGGAGGTTTTTGATTTGGTTGAGTACAATTAGTACTCTCCAAACCATGGGCATGGTTTGAGCAAAAGAGATGCCAGTAATACGAAAGAATTGCATCATGAATTCAGGAAAAGGGTATCGAAGACCTAGTGAAAAAGGATATGCTGGAAAACAGATCCATTCGGTAGAAGAAACATCCGATCGGATTGACCGATCGAATGGCCTAAAGACTGTGCTGTCGGGGAAAGCGCCGGAGGTTCTTAAAGCTGCAATGTCTGCGTTGTCAAAAGCGCAGATCTCCTTTTCGGGATTTTTAAGAAGATTTTGCTGGGTGAAGGTCTCGGCGGCCATTGCTAGAAAGATGAAGTAAGTTGACAGGAAGAAAATCAGAAATGTAGAATTACCTGAAGGTTCTGTTGAAGATATCTGTTTTTCAAACAAGAAAAGAGAAGATATAGGGGCATCGTGGATCTCCATTGAGTAAAAAACGCGTTGGAAGTTACGATGTGATCTTGACCGTCGCTTCATTTTAAATGCCTTGAGTTGTGGGATAAGATTTTTGAAATATATCCGTTGGATTGGTATCCCAACCGATATATTTGGGGACAATTGTTAGGGGTCATTTTCTTAACATACGTATCCTGATCAATATCCTGCCTTTGTTTGTTTATCTGTGACCAGGATGCTGGAAGAGGATATTGCTAACATCTTGGGCGATATCCTGAGCCTTGTTGAATTAACCACATGCAGGTTGAAGGCTGAGACTTGCTAACGGTCAAGAAGACTTCTTCTCCTCAAGACTCGGACGAATTTGTTGAGGAAGAGACGTTGAGCCCGAAAGACTAGGTCTACAACGTTCGAAGAAGGAATATTCGGTGGATCCCGCAAGTTTAGGGTAGTTTGTTATTTTATCTTTACTATAAATAGATGGGGGCGGATCAGCTTAGAACACACAACTTTCACTAACACTCTCGTACACTTACACTCTCTAGCTCATTGCAAACACCACACTTGTATTCAAGTTTCGTTGTAACACTTAGTCGATCCGTACCACATCCTGCACTGTATCCTGATTTTTGAAGCAATAGAAGAACTAGGCAGCTGTGATTTTCAGCTCCCGAGGTTTTATGCCGGCGATCTAGATTGATCAAGGGCTTTCCTCGTACATCCCGTGTCGTTTACTTTACTTTTGCTCATTGTTTGATCATAGATACAGCTCTATATCCTGAGCCGTATCCTGAAACTGTTTTTACAAATTAACTTGATTAACATATTTTCGACACTCATTTCTAGCACACTACCTCACTTAACTAATTTGATCACTTAATTGCTTCGGTAATTTTTGACCAAAACAAATATTATGCTTAAAACACATTTTTATGTGCCATAAGGGCATTATCATCATTTATCGGCATTATTTACGAAACTGAAGTTAAACTTAGTTTACAATTTGACTTAGTATCCCAAATAATCCTAATAATAATATCACATTAGTAGGTAATTGAGTTTTGTAACAAAATTATGTTTAAAACTCATTTTAGACTTAAAAGGGCATTTTAGTCCTTTTAAAAGCATAGTTTACGACCATATGCGTAAACTCAGTTTATGACCAGTTTATAAGCATCGAAATATGTTAAACATGTTAACGTATCAGTACTTAAAACATTTGCAAGCTTATTTGTGTCTAAAACCTTATTTTTGCTAAAAAGGGCATAAAGGTCAAAGTATTGCATAAATACGGAAACTTGCATAAAACTTCGATTCCTAGTCTGATCGTGTAATGTAACCTTATGGGGCTATACTACATTACATTACAATCATAACGGAACCTAAAATCAGTAGCATACTAGTCTAATTCGGTTTATAACCAAAAGTCAACGTAGAAGTCAAACTATGCGACTTTCGGTTGCGAACCGACCCTAAAACGGGAATTGACGAGCCGAACATGTTTACACATGTTCTAATAATTATTACCGAGTTGTTTAAGTGTTAAAATATATTTTAGAACACTTCTAAACTCATATCTCAATTATTTTAAAATCTGACTCGTTGACTTTTAAATTATTATTACTTTGACTCGTCAATTGACCAAACAAACGTGATTCTTAGAAGGTGCCCTTTTGAGGGATTAACACCTACCTAATTACGATCACGTAGCCATGTTCGTTGCGAACAATGGCTTGACCGTTTAAGGTCTAACTAAAAGTCAAATCGTTATTACGATAACGCTTGACTTTTGGCTTAAAAGCCTATAAAACGAAAACTAGTGGCTAAAGACACTTACAAAGGGTCCTAGCAATCTTTTCTACTAAAGATGAGCTTCCTTAAGGTCAGGAACCTCCAGGAAGTAGAATAGAGTGAGAAAGTGCAATTAAAATGGTTGAAGAACCCATCTATATATAGTTTTTGGAAAGTCATGGATGATTTCCAAGTGTTATGTGTGCTCTCCAAGTAACTATAGGATTGTAACATGTGTTATACCAGTTTTAGAAACAATTAACACCCATAGAATTGATTTATGAGAGTATGAAAGTTGTGTGATGGCCAAGGAAAACAAAACAGCAGCTGAAAGTTGTTTTCTGCCCAAACCACGCGCTCGCTTCGCGCGACCGAGAGGGAGGGGGCTATCGCATAGCGCGACCCCCTAAAGTTTTAGCAAAACAAGTTTAAATGTTGGCAAGTTTGGTCCCTGAACCTTTAAACACATTATAACTTTCATATTTAGCACATTTGTCCCCTCAAGTTAGATTTTAGGTATTCATGGGAGTATAACAAACACCGTTAAGCTTCGGGTTAGTTAAAAGATCACCCGAATACACTAGTTTCTCTCTATGATGATTTTAATCCTTTTAACGCACAACTTGTGCGTAACATCGTCAAATGATATCAAAGCCCTACATAATCCATGTTAGGCATTCTCGAGGGTATAACCGAGCATTACGACGCTCAGATTCGTTAAAAGGTCATTCAGAGGTAAGAATTAACATATTGACACTTTAAACCCTTTGAACGCACAAACTTGTGTGTTTTATTATTTAACGGCATTAAAGCCCTAAACGGCCATCATAGGCATTCCCAAGAGTATTAACGAATATTATGAAGCACCCGGTTCATTAAAAGGTCACTCAGAGGTAAGAATTAACATGTTGACACTTTTAACCCTTTGATGCACAACTTTTGAATTATATTGCAAACGGTTTCGTTTATCCAACAGGTGGCTTATTAAAAGAATACAAATACCGTATAAGGTCACTCAGAGGCTTAGTTTAAGCATGTTGACACTTTTATTCGTTGCATATTCAAAGTTTTCATTGTTTGGCAATAATAGTCCCTCCTAGTCAACGTTTGACTTAATTAGGATTAGGGACACGTGTCAACACATAATGGACACGATTTTACGAGGTGTTACATTTTCCTCCTGACTCATGGAATAGATTAGGATGTCGTCAATGAAAACAATAACAAACTTATCCAGGTAGGGTTTGCACACTCGGTTCATAAGATCCATGAAGACCGCAGGTGTGTTTGTCAACCCAAAAGGCATGACCAAAAACTCGTAGTGGCCGTAACGAGTTCTGAATGTCATCTTGGAGATGTCCTCATCTCGGACTCTCAGCTGATGATAGCCCGATCTCAGATCAATCTTAGAGTAAAAGCTCGACCCTTGCAGCTGGTCGAACAGATCATCTATACACAGGAGAGGATAACGATTTTTCACGGTCACCTTGTTGAGTTCGCGATAGTCAATGCACATTCGAAAGGTACCGTCTTTCTTCTTCACAAACAAGACTGGAGCTCCCCAGGGCGAAGAGCTAGGATGAACGAAACCCTTGTCTAAGAGTTCTTGTAGCTGTACAGACAGTTCTTCTAGTTCTGATGGGGCTAAGCGATAAGGTGCACGAGCTATAGGCGCTGCTCTAAGAGCTAGCTCGATTTGAAACTCGACCTGACGATGAGGCGGAAGACCAGGTATTTACTCAGGGAATACCTTAGGAAAATCGCGTACAATCGGGATATCTTCTATCTTCTTCTCTTTCTTTGAGGTGTCAGTAACGAGATCTAGAATAGCAGTGTGGCCCTTTCGCAAACACTTCTGGGCTTTAAGGAAAGAGATGATGCCCACGACAGCACCACTCTTGTCGCCACGAATAACGAGGGGTTCTTTACCAGAACGAGGGATGCGGACAATCTTCTCCTTGCAGAGTATTTCCGCTCGATGATGGGATAACCAATCCATCCCAATGACGACGTCGAAGCTACCAAGAACGATGGGGATAAGTTCGATAGGGAAGATCTGACCAGTGAGTGAGAGATTACAACCCTTAACTATGTGTGTGGCCTCAAGACTTTTACCGTTTGCTAGTTCTACAACATGCTTGGTGTTTAAGGGAATTGAGGTACGCTTAAGCATCTGACTAACTTTTAAGGACACATAACTAGTATCAGCACCCGAATCGAATAACACAGAAACAAAGAAATCATCCAGTAGGAACTTACCCGTCACAACGTTGGGACGTTCCTAGCATCACCTTGACCAATCACAAAAGCACGTCCCCTGGCACCATTGCCATCATTGTTATATCTGTTATTGTTCCCATTTCCTTGGTTGTTGTTTTGATTCTGATTCAGCTGTGGACAGTTCCTTTTGAAGTGGCCTTCAGCCCCACATTGAAAACACCCCTTATTATTACCATGTTGTTGCTGCTGTTGCTGGTTCTGTGGAGCTTGTTGCTGCTACTGACGATTCTGATTCGCAGGATATGGGCTCCTGCAATCCTTCGCTGAGTGACCAGGTTTGTTACATCTATGATAGCAACCCTTGTTACACGGCCCGCTGTGGTGCAAGTTACAACGATTACACTTAGGTTGATTTCCCTTGTACCCTCCCTGTTGACCAGGGCTCTTGTAGTCATCAGTCCTTCGCTGCTGAGACTGAACAGAAGTTGAACCCTTGCTTGAATTTCCATCCCACTTGCGCTTGTTGTCGCTAGGAGCATCACAAGTAGTGGTAACACTAATACGCTTTGGCAGCCTGTTCTACTCAACTGCCTGATCAATGAGGCGGTGGGACAGCCGTATGACCTGCTGAATCGTGAGAAGGTTAGCTGAAGTCACCATACTCTGAATCTCTGGCACTAAACCCTTGATGTATAGTTCGATACGTTTGCAGGGAGGATAACCCATGGTAGGACACAAGGAAGCTAATTCATTCGATCTCTTAGTATACGCCTCGATTTCTGACCCCGTCATCTTCAAATTGTAGAACTCCACTTCTAGCTTGTGAATGTCATCACAATGGCAATACTCCTCTTTGATCAGATCTTTAAAATCATTCCATGGGTTTGCATTAGCAGCTGCCAACCCTAGCATTTGCACCTGTGCGTTCCACCAAGTGAGCGCACCACCTTCAAGAGTTCCCGTAGCAAATTTCACCCTACTAGCAACAGGGCATTCACACATCTCGAAAACATATTCGATCTTCTCAAACCAGTGGAGAAGACCTACAGCTCCTTTTGTACCACTGAAGGTACTAGGTCGACAGTCCATAAAGGTCTTGAACGTACACACGGGAGGTTGAGCATGCTGACCTGTCGCGCGAGAAAGAAAAGACAAGGTTAAGCACGAGAGTTGGTTCGCGAGAGTAGGATCTAAACATCCTAGGATAGGTCGAAATGGCAGCTTATACCTCCTGCTGGAGCTGCTGCGAGAGCCTCAGCAACTCGTTCATTGATTATAGCCGTCAGCTGGGCTTGAGTCAAGTTCAGGCGTCCACTCATGATCTTCACATCGAAGTAAACACAAGTGAGAAAGGTGTCGCGAAAGTGCGTAAGTATGGGATGACAGAAGAGAGTAAGCACACAGGGTTTCAATCAGCAGTTGTTATGCTAACTAAGCATGCTATGAACAATGCACTACTTTAACTAACAGGCAGGCAATACAAATATAAACCATATCACCTATAGTGTTGAGTCTTGCACGTGGAGCGAAGTGTCATTGTGGATCGTTGAGCACTGTACAGGTTATAGTCTGGTTTTGTCAAAAAGCTTTTTCCCTTTTTAAAACCAAGTTCACTATAACCAATGGCTCTGATACCAATCTGTCACACCACCAAAATCCACAAGCGGAGTAACACCACAGGAGGCGTGACATGACCAGGATCAAGCCACCAATCATATTGAACAATGTATTAAAGTAAAAAAAAAACCAACCAACAATATAATTGGTGTCCAAAACAAATTAACTAAGTTCAGGTTATCAGCGGAAGCATAAAGTTTAAAACTAGAACATGAGTTTAAAAGTTCAAATGTTTAACATGGAACTCAGCAGTCCATGTCCCACAACGACCTCTTCCTCCTGTGCAAGCTCCATCTAAGAACCTAACGACCTGCAAGGCATGTAGCAACGAATCAACAACAAAGTTGAGCGAGTTCACAGTTGGTTGTCCATTTTAATGATGTTCCAAAAACCATAAGTTACTTCAAAAACCATGAGTTAACCAATTCCTTGTTTCCCAAATCATAACCAGTGGGGGCTACCCCATGTTAACCACTAGACCCGTTACCATATCGACTACTGACTGGAGTCATGTTTATGTGCCCTGTGTCAATGTCTATCATCATTGACTAAGTGCCCAGATCCATTAGTCCACTCCCGTCCTCTGCGGCACGGTGTGAGGCTTGTCAAACCTAATAGCGCTATTTAACTAATGACCCGTTCGCCATTGGCCCGGCGATTAAGTCGATATAAAAATGAGGGACTTCATGATAGAGGTTTGTCTAGTAAGTTTTATGTTGTCATCCTTCCTATGGAGGTACGTAATATACCCAAGGAGAATACGCAAGTTTAATTTTGTCATCCTTCCTATGGAGGATGGAGGTACATATCCTACCCAAGGAGAATATGCAGGTTTCATTATAGTTCCTTAACCCATTCCCAAACCACCGGGAATCCCATGCCTTGTAGAAAGTGTGAACTCGCCTTAGGTTAGCTCGGCAGATAAGCAAAAGGTCACTTGAGCTATTTGTGGTCAACCACGTCCTAACATGGTTACCATAGAAGTCAGGTCTAGGTTCAAGTAGTGCACGTAAGTTTACACATAAACTAACAAGTTACGAATACATAACGATCATGGCAAACACACACATTTAACACGTTAACAGTCAAATACACATAAGGCTTGAGCTTTTGCGATTCAGATGATTGGGCCTTTAAGATTGTGTGCGCCCAATTATCTTGTGCGAGTGAAACCCAAAGGATGACCGGCCCAACCTGTTGTGCGATCAGCACAACTTATGCGATCCACAATGGGTTGTGCGATCAAGTCCAAACCCGACCCATTACCTCCTAAGCCCAATAGCATGTGCGACCCAAATAATTAAACAAACACTTAACTTGTGCGGTCCATATAATCTTGTGCAACTACGGATAACTTGTACGATTGGGGTTTTGGGCTGTTTGGCCCAACATCATAACATAACCTAATATATTGTGCGGCCCAACATCTTATGAGATCAGCACAACCTTGTGCGATTCACAAGATGTTGTGCGCTTGTGCTTAAATGAGTTGTAAAGTGTGTTTAAACTGTTGTACCCTATCTCTTGTGCGACTGGCTTGTGCGACTGGCCTTGTGCGATCGGTTTGGTGTTTCCTTAAATCATGCAATCAGTTATCCAGTTTCCATTTATTTTGCAAAACTAATTCTAACAGTTTCTATCTTTTACATTAGTCGATCAAATCAGGGTTTTTATCAATTAATTCCTATGAACCCTAAGAAAATCATTTTTTCATATCAACAACTTATCATTAGATTTTCAGATTATTGGTTTCCAGTCATACAATACTTCATGCTCGATCATACAATTGATTCGAATACACATACATACAGCCGGTTACATCCATTCGGTTCTTAATTATCTAAGTCAACATCAAAGCATTTATCAATCCCTGTATTGATCTAACAGGTTGTTTATCAAGAATTTCACTAACATAATACTTTAAACATCAAATAACATATTGCCAATCGTACAACAAGCATCGATCATATAAACATCAAACAATGATTTGACACTAACCGGTTAGAAGGTAGAACAAGGGTCGATCCAAACAAGATAGCTTCGACAGGAGAGGAGATGCTGCCGTCGAGTTCGAGAGAGAGGGAGAGAGATTTAGGGTTTGGTGTGTTTGAGTGTTTTGCAAATAATGAGGAAACAAAACCTCAAGAGGGTTATGTGTTGGTTTAAATAGGGAAGTGGGCCGAACCCTTGCATGGGCTGCCCCTTGGTCTCGATTTCAAGGAGAGTGGACCAAGTATGGTGTGGGACAAAATCCCATGAGCTTGTGCGATCGGACATGTTTTGTGCGACTAGTCATACATATACATATTATAGTTTCATATCACATAACACGTTCAACACATACCATAACATTCAATTAAAATCACGTATCACATAATCACTTAACGTCCAAAACATGTTACATCAAAGTACGACGAAAGGTTTGAAGTACGAGTTGTCACATAAGTAAATTTCTTCTGGATTTACTTGAATATAATGCATTATCAAGAGTTAGTTGGGTACCCGAAGATAATATTATGTGTGCTCTTCCGGAGCCTTCGATAAGGTTACTGACACCAGATAGAGTACTAATCGGTGTCTCTGCCGGAGACAACTCAGAGAAAAATGTCATATCTTTGAGAATAATGTTAGTACTACCACTATCTACCAGACATTTATCACCAATAATAGCTCTACTGGAGCTAGCATGCATATTTCTTTAGGAAATAAATAAAAATAAATAAATAAAAGTTAATGCAAAGAAGTAAAATAAAAACACTGCAAGAGTTTCAAACCAAACCAAAATACAAAGGTCACAGTGTGAAAAGTAAAACATAAAAGGTACATTAAATATGTTTAAACATCACGAACATTTTCAATGAAATCACATGCATCCAAATGAACGTCTGATATCGTGGCTGAAGGTGCATCCTCAATTAGATTAGTTTCAACATTCTTTCATTTTTCTTTCATCATGCGTTGATATGCCTCAACGAGGTGTTTAGGGGTGTGACATGTGCGGGACCAATGATTTGACATCCCACATTTATAACAAATGTTGCTTTGGTTCCCGCTACTTTTCCTTTTTGAAGGTCGCCCCGTATTATGTCGACTCGATTCACCACCGCTATTTTTAGTGTTCTGAGACTCCTGACGCCATGTATATCCCTGTCCTCGACCACAACCACAACCTCTGCTGGGGCCGCGACCTCTCCCTCTACCTCGTCCGCTTTGATAATTGGCCACATTTGCTTCAGGGAATGGGCTTGCACCGGCAGGTCGCGATTGATGATTTTGTAGTAAGAGCTTGTTGTTTTGCTCCATGACTAGAAGACATGATATCAATTCAGAATATTTAGTAAATTTGCGTTCCCGGTATTGCTGCGACAGGAGCATGTCTGAGGCATGGAACGTTGAGAAGGTTTTTTCAAGCATGTCTTCATTGGTAATTTTGTCACCACATAATTTAAGTTCAGAGGTAATGCGTAACAGGGCAGAATTATACTCACTGACGGTCTTAAAATCTTATAGTCGTAAATGAAGCCATTCATAACGGGCTTTGGGGAGTAAGACCAACTTCTGGTAGTCAAAACATTCTTTGATATTTGTCCATAATTAGAAGGGGTCCTCAACAGTTAGATATTCCAGCTTTAGATCTTCGTCAAGATGATGGCGGAGGAATATCATAGCTTTCGCTCTATCTTGAGGTGAAGTTTGATTACCATCAATAATTGTCTCCCCCAATTTATTTTCCGTCAAATGAATTTTAGCATCAAGAGTCCATGGGAGGTAGTTGTTACCCAAGATGTCAAGTGCGGTGAATTCAAGTTTTGATAAGTTTGACATTTTATCTACAAATGAAATAAACATGCATTTAATAACAAGCATGTGTATATAATGGATACCATAGGAGAACTTCGGGTTCTTTATGATTAGAACTTCAGGTTCTATACAGACAATTTTCATATAATATGTTGATGCAATATTATTAATATATTAATAGGGAGAGGATCAAACAGAATGTTTATTTTGGTTAGGAATGATAGGAAGCAATAGGATTATGACATGTGGCAAAATTTAAAATAAAGAGCATGGGTATTTTAGTCAATCATATCCTTTCGTCTTCCTTCTTCTCCCCAGTAACTTCAAAACCCACCATTTTCAAACCCCACCATCTTCAACCATTTCTTCACTTTCTATCTTAATAATCACTACATTATAATGCGATTTTCATCACCAATCAATGATTCAAAGACCCGATCAACGTGTTCTTCATCTTTTTTGAAAAAACCCAGTTTAATTTCATACAAAATCTCGTTTTTTCCCGTGATTTTGAAGATAATCACTCGATTCGTTCGATTCGATCGCTGATAAGTGTTTCTATCATTCAAATTTCGTCAATCGTTGAAGAAATCGGCATCAATCCATGTAAGAAATTCTTTAATTTCATTTTTACTATTTGGGTTTTTGATTTAATCATTGCGTTTTACGATCTTGGCGGGGGTCCGGGGGCAGCCGCCCCCTGGCGGGGTCCGGGGGCAGCCGCCCCCTGGCGGGGTCCAAGGGGCAGAGCCCCTGGCTGGTTCAGACAGTAATTCGTAGACAGTTTATGATTAAAATGCATCAGAAAATTTAATTTTCCAGAAATTGACTCATTTCGCAGAGAGTAATTCGTAGACAATTTTTGATTTGCTACTTTCTGGTTCAGACATTTCACAAACAGTTTTATGTGTCCGTTGCGTTTTAGAAATAAGAGAGTTTAATGTGTTTTCAGTCCATTGCGTTTTAGAAAACACACTCTCTTTTGTGTTTTTAGGCCATTGCATTTTAGAAATAAGACATCTTTATGTGTTTTTTGGCTATTGCGTTTTAGATAAACACATGTTTGAAGTGTTTTTAGTCATTACGTTTTAGGTAGAACACATTTTTATGCTTTTTCAGTCCATTGCATTTTAGAAAAAAGACATTTTTAAGTGTTTTCTGGCCATTGCGTTTTAGAAATAAGACATTTCTTAGTGTTTTTGGTGCATTGCATTTTAGGTAAAGGGAAAAGATCAAATAGGAAGTTTATTTTGGCTAGGAAGTGTAGGAAGCAATAGGATTAGGACATGTGGCAACATTTAAAATAAAGAAAAAGGGTATTTTAGTCAATCCAACCCTTTCTTCTTCCTTTTCAAAACCCAGTAACTTCAAAACCCACCATTTTCAAAACCCACCATCTTCAACCATTTCTTCACTTTCTATCTCAATAATCACTACATTATAGTGCGATTTTCATCACCAATCAATGATTCAAACACCCGATCAACGTGTTCTTCAGCTTTTTTGAAGAAAACCCAGTTTAATTTCATACAAATCTCGTTTTTTTCGGTGATTTTGAAGATAATCACTCGATCCGTTCGATTCGAGCGCTGATAAGTGTTTCAATCATTCAAAATTCGTCAATTGTTGAAGAAATCACTTCGATCCATGTAAGAAATTCTTTAATTTCATTTTTACGATCTGGGTTTTTGATTTAGTCATTGCGTTTTACGATCTTGGCGGGGTCCGGGGGCAGCGCCCCTGGTAGAGGGGTCCCAGGGGCGGCAGCCCCTGGCTGGGGTTGAGCTGGTTCACAGCACAGACAAAACTATTGTCATGGTTCAATGCGTTTTAGAGAGAACACTTTCTTTGGTGTTTTTAGGCAATTGCGTTTTAGAACTAAAACATTTTTATGTGTTTTCTGGCCATTGCGTTTTAGAAAAACACATTCTTGAAGTGTTTTTGGTGCATTGGGTTTTAGGTAAAACACTTTTTTAGGTGTTTTCAGTCCATTGCCTTTTAAAGAGAACACTTTCTTTTGTTTTTTAGGCAATTGCGTTTTAAAATTAGTCATTTTTAAGTGTTTTCTGGCTATTGCGTTTTACAAATAAGACATTTTTTTGTGTTTTTGGTGCATTGCGTTTTAGGTAAAACATTTTTTTATGTGTTTTCAGTCCATTGTGTTTTAGAAAACAGACATTTTAAGTGCTTTCTAGCCATTGCGTTTTAGAAATAAGACATTTGTATGTGTTTTTGGTGCATTGCGTTTTAGGTAAAACACATTTTTATGTGTTTTTAGTCCACTGCGTTTTAGAAAGTACATTTTCTTTTGAGTTTTTAGGCTATTGCGTTTTAGAAATAAGACATTTCTTTGTGTTTTATGGCCATTGTGTTTTACAAATAAGACATTTCTTTGTGTTTTTGGTGCATTGCGTTTTAGAAAAATATCATTTTTTAGGTTTTTTTTTTCATTGCGTTTTACGTAACTGGGGGTTTTTCTATTGCGTTTTACGCAACTGGGTTTTTAATTTTTTTTTTTTTTTTTGAAAATATAGCAATAGCATACTCGTTTTAAAGATAAAAAAACGCTCGTTTTTTTGGTGCAATTTTTATAAAAAAAATAATGTCGTATGAAAGAGTTATTAACGTTTAAAAAATGGGGGGGAATTGGAGGAGAGAGAAAATATTTGCCTTGAATTGACTAGAATACCCTTAAACAAACTCACGCGCCTCTTTTCTTCCCTTCAATTTTCATCATTTAATCTTAGCCTTTGATTAACTAAATGGATGGTCAAGATCACTTTCTAGCCTTCTTAGCCAAATAAACTTCCTATTGTATCTCCACCCTTTAGGTAAAACACATTTTTATTTGTTTTCGGTCCATTGCGTTTTAGAAAGTACACTTTCTTTTGTGTTTTCAGTCCATTGCGTTTTAGAAATAAGACATTTCTTTGTATTTTCTGGCCATTGCGTTTTGCAAAGAAGACATTTCTTTATGTTTTTTGTGCATTGCGTTTTAGAAAAATGTCATTTTTTAGGTTTTTTTTTCCATTGCGTTTTACGCAACTGGGTAATCTTCCATTGCGTTTTACGCAACTGGGTTTTCAAAAAAAAATTTCGAAAATATAGAAATAGTAAACTCATTTTAAAGATTAAAAAAAAAGCTCGTTTTTTTATGCAATTTTTATAAAAAAAATAATGTCGTATGAAAAAGTTATTAACGTTTAAAAATGAGGGGGGGTGGAATTGGAGGAGAGAGAAACTATTGTCCTGAATTGACTACAATGCCCTTACACAAACCCACGCGCCACTTTCTTCTCTTCAATTTCACCCATTTAATCTTAGTTCTTGATTAAATCAATTGATGGTCAAGATTACTTCCTAGTCTTCCTAGCCAAATAAACTTCCTATTATATCCTAACCCTATATTAATATACTATTAATATTCACATAACAGTTTTGATATAATACAATGTAACGTACAACAACTTTGTATATGGATATAATATTATTCTCAAACATAATAGTATATTAATATTATCTTTCAAAAAAAAACAAATTTTCCCATTTAATTAAATTTGTGGGTTACAGCTATATAGTTCGAGAATAATAGTCAGCAATTCTTGAATCTACTTTTCATCTTCTTATCTATACTATATAATAAAAGAAACCTGATTTTGGACACGTGTCATTCATTGAAGATGTCTACATTTGTAATTTCCTACCTTTTCATACTTAATATTATTATTTACCAAATTGACATTTTTTTATTTAGTTTACCCTTATCTCTTATTTTATGGAAAAAAAAAATATCGATTATTCTATCTCTTATTTTCATATAACATTTTTTTTTAATAATCTAATCTAACTTTTCATAAAATCAAATTATTGAATAATATGAAATCATGATCCAATAAAAAGAATCTTTATGTATAAATTGACGAATTAAATCTAACTTTTAATAAAATCAAATTATTGAATAATATGAAATCATGATCCAATAAAAAGGATTCTTTATGTATAAATTGAGGAATTAAAGTTATAGATCCATGAAATCATTACTTTAAGAAACAACTTTTTAGACACTTTTCATCGTATCAGGAATCTATTATAGATTATTATTATTTTAATTTAATTTTTTCTAATTAATTATAGATAATCCTTCTATTAAATATTATTTAGTTTAATATCTTATGGATAATTATTATTTAGTTTAATCTTCTTCTCATTTATAATGTTTAATATCCTATGGATAATTATTATTTAGTTTAGTCTTCTCATTTATAATATTATTTAGAGAAAATTACGATTTTGGCCCCTGTAGTTATATCACTTTTACCCTTTTAGCCAAAAAAAGAATTTTTTAACATCTGAGCCCCCAACGTCTTCTTTTCTAACCCTTTTGGCCTCTAATACTAACCCCATCCATTAAATGTTAGGGGCCAAAATGTTTAAAAAAAGACGTTAGGGCCAAAAAGGTTAGAAAAAAAAGACGTTGGGGGGCTTAAATGTTAAAAAATTCTTAAGAGAAAATTACGATTTTGGCCCCTGTAGTTATATCACTTTTACCCTTTTAGCCCAAAAAATCCATTAACTGTTAGGGGCCAAAAGGGTTAAAAAAGACGTTAGGGGCCAAAAAAGTTAGAAAAAAGACGTTGGTGGCTTAGATGTTCAAAAAATTCTTTTTTGGGCTAAAAGGGTAAAAGTGATATAACCAAGGGCTCAGAATCGTAATTTTATTATTTGATGTATAAAATTAGATTTATTCGATTAGTACAATACACGAGGTTTTTTAAGGATATATATTTTTTATTATTTATTACAGAAAATTACATTTATTCAAACCGTATAATACGCAAAATTTTAAAGATGTAATTTTTTTTTATTATTTGGTATATAAAATTACATTATTCAACCCGTGTAATAAATGAGGGTTTTTTTAAAGATGTATTATTTTATTATTTGGTAAACAATATTACATTTATTCAACTCGTGTAATACACGTGATTTTAAAGATATAACTTTTTTTATTTTGTATATAAAATTACATTTATTCAACATGTACGATATTGTTCTTATAGATATAACTTTTTATTATTTAATATATAAAATTATATTTGTTCAACTTGTGCAATAAAGAAGGTTTTTAAAGATATATTGTTTTATTATTTAGTATATAAAACTTATTTATTCAACCCGTGTATTACACGGGGTTATAACCTAGTACACACTATAAGAAACCCTAACTTGTTTTCCCCTAATAGAATTGTTCATATCTTCTTGTTTTTCAAGAGTATTCGCCTGATCGACCCCTCGTTTGTTGCATCTTTAATTATACAGGCATGCTCCATATACATACATACACGATTAGGGTTTTTGTAGATCTAACAAGAATGAAAGTTACTGAAAAAGTCAAGATCTGGTAGTTATCTCCCTGGTAGTTACCCTCACAAAAAAATCGAAACCGATATCCCTTAGAGTTAGAGTAACCAGATTGCGGGTATCATCGGATGCACCGCCGTCACGGTGAAGAGGCAGATTTGAAATGGAAAGCATCAAATCTCCAAAACAATGTCGAAGAGAGGTCACGACGGTTTCGCCAGAAACAAGTTCCGGATGTCGCTAGGTCTTCCGGTGGCGGCGACGGTTAAGAAAAGAGGAACCGGTGACGGTTATGTCGGCGGTTATTGTTCGTCGACGCAAGTTTTACTCTGACGACTGAGAGGACGGCGTTTTGCTCCGACTGTTGAGACGACGACTGAGAGGGCGGCGTTTTGCTCCGACGGTTGAGACGGCGTCGGTGGTTCGCTCCGAAAGAGAACCAATGGTTTACTCCGGCAGAGGACTTGCGGTTTTGTGTTTGTGTACTATGAAGGTATGGTTTTGGTTTGATTTCCTCAAAAATTGGAAACAACAAACAGAGACTAACGAAAAAAAATATAATTTTGATACTGTGTATTCGATTCTTAAAGATGTTAATGGATTGTGATATTTTCGATTTCGTTTCTGTCCTAATACACAAAAACAGGGCAGTCCTAATTTGTTTTAAAGTTCAAAAGAAAAATTGCAGAAAAATTGATATGGAAACATTGAACACTGAGTAGAGATTATGAATATGTGTACCAGGATATGATGAACAAAAGTGCTGAATCTGTTGAATCTAACGTGTCTGATGCCCAGTAAATCCCATTGGAGAATCAAAGTCCCAGTGGAGAATCAAAGTGCTGATAACGTGATAAAAACCAAAGAGAAAAAGAGATAAACTAAATTCTCATCTTTCATTATATTCAACATTACAATATATAGATAAACAAAACTATAAACCCTAAAGCCCATAAGTAATGAGTTGAGTCTAAAATGTCTGGTTTATAACAAAAGAAAAATAAAAGCAATAGGAACACGACAATTTTACGTGATTTGAATTCGGTGTGAATCCTACATGCACGGGCTGCAACTAGGTTTTTTATTACTCAAGGACGAAGATTACAATACATGACATGGGTATAAATAGGGATATAATTACGTTAAGTAACTTAAGCAAAAAAAAATCATGGATCAAAACACGTAAGACGTACAAAGTCTTCTAAGCCTTCATCAAGCCCAATAAGCAAAGGTCTTCAATCGCAACATAATTATCTTACAAAAATCCCTAGCGATTTTCACTTGCAAATCCATTCTCTAAAGTTTAAGATAAATCTAAAACGAATTATTAGTTTTTGACATTTTTTAGTTTTTCTCGATTATTTATACTAGTGGGGAACCCGCGCGTTGCCGCGAAGTTAACAATACGTGGCGAGAACACAAGTCGGACATTAAAACGACCAAAAAAATCATATATTCGTGACTAAACTTTTACTATTGTATTTGTTTTATATTTACTAATGTTTTCGAGATAATAGCTTCGGTGTGATATATCCATGTGAAAAGAATTACATATCTCGATTAAATAATAATGTAATAAATAAGAACATAAGTCTGTAACTTTGTAAAGACCTGAACATAAACACGACTCTAAGAACAACCCATCGTTCTAATATCACGTGCCTCGGCATGTTTGGTTGAAAATGT
This sequence comes from Helianthus tuberosus, assembly GCA_030545235.1. Classification (NCBI taxonomy): domain Eukaryota; kingdom Viridiplantae; phylum Streptophyta; class Magnoliopsida; order Asterales; family Asteraceae; genus Helianthus; species Helianthus tuberosus. The sequence goes on along the minus strand of JARYGA010015874.1, from coordinate 3,685 downwards.
TTAGTAGATAGGCAAACATATTCTCTTCATTCTTACATAACATTGTCTTCGTTTTAACTGCCATGCCCTCTTTCAGGTTGTCAAACCATTAATGTTTCTATTCACATTTAGGGGCTGTTTGGCAACTTCTGAATGATTAAGTGCTGAATGAATAAGAGGTCTGAATGGGTAAGAGGGTCTGAATGGGTAAGTGCTGAACCAGTAAAGTGCTGTTTGGTTCCATATCTGAATGACAGTGTAAAATGACATTTTTACCCCTACCCACAAAATAAACCCATTATAGAATTTTTTATATAAAACCCTATCATCATCATCATTCATCAGTATTCATCACCACCCCCCCCCCCCCACACACCCCCTTCCCCTTTCTCTCCCTACCGATCTGAGTTCTCCGCCACCGATCTCCGCCACCGCCATCATCGTCAATCAACATCATCTCCGCCACCGCCATCATCATCATCAACATCATCTCCGCCACCGCCATCATCGTCAATCGCCAGAGCTGAGTTCTCCGCCATCATCATCAACAACATCATCTTGTTCGTTGTTGGAGTCGGAGCTTCCCCGTTTGATGCTGCTAATGCCGTTACCCAGCTCCGCCGCACCGCCGCCGTACATGGTGGTGGTCGGCTGTATTCACAGGAGAGAGAGAGAGAGAGGAGAGTAGAGTGAAGAGGGACTGTGTAAGTTTGTTGGTATCGAAGGGGGATACATGTGGGTGCACCGCCGCCGTACATGGTGGTGGTCGCCGTACATGTGGGTGTCTAGCCGGACAGAAGAAAGGGGAGCCGGAATCACGGCTCCGGTCGCCGGGAATTCTGATCGAGAGAGAGGTAAAGGGATGAGGGAGGGTGAATGGGGGTAACACTTGTCTTTTTTTTCATTCAGCATGTTCTAGTTGCTGAATGATTCAGCACTGAATCATTAAGAGGTTTGCCATTAAGAGGCACAACCAAACAGCTAACCTCTGTCCGAATAAGAGGTCCAACCTCTTAATGATTCATTAAGAGGCTTGCCAAACAGCCCCTTAAAGGGGGTCATCTCATTTTGCTCTTTTATGATGCCTTCTAAGAATCAACCATGTTTAAAAAGACTAAAAAACTTACAAGCAAAGGCTCTTCTTTTGCGACACTTGGCGATGTACCCAATATGCTTTCATGTGGGTTTTTTTACCTCAAACTGTTGAAGATCTATATAACAGGCAAGATAGTTATATTTTATCTGATTAATGTGATTTTAAGTTGCAATATTCCGTTTTTGGGTTTGAATGAAGTGATTATGATTATGATAGGGGTCAAATACTCAGCTCCATACCAACTGCAAAAAAAAAAAAAAAGCTTATTTAAGGGAACATGTAAAAACCTATTTACCGCTTTTCATCTATGTTCCCAGTGTTGAGATTTCAAATACAAAAACCTATGTGAATATTTTAAATTATAATTTTTCTTTACTTGATAGGCAAATACTTTAAAAACTAATTATTGTAGATAATAAAAACAAGAGTAAACTGCAATTTTACACCCTATGGTTAGGGGTGATTGGCACCCTTACCCCCCCTAAGGAAATAATTGTAATTTTACCCCCCACTGTTTGCTGTTATGTTGCAACCTTACCCCCTGACCTCAAATTTGCTGACTAATCTGTTGACTATAACTTGAAATGACTATAATGCCCTTTCATATTACCCTCTGCCACCACTGCCACCGCCATTCACCACCACTGCCACCTCCAGCCACCACCACAACTTAATATCCCTTTCATATATAACACCACCACTACTTTCGTCACCGGAAACCTGCAACTCCGGTCATCTTCTCCAACAACTGCCACCACTGCCACCTCTGCTACCTCCAGCCACCACCACATCCTACACACTCTGTTTCAGGTAATACCAATGAGGCAATGATACATTCCGAAAAGGAATTTGTGTTGGACCAAGGTTATCATTCCAAAATGAATGTGCAGCCACTTAAAAATATAATCTCTGTTCTTAAAAGTATGTTTAGTAACCTTCGGGATGCCTTTATATATATATATGGCCATGGCTGCTATGATTATGTTTTGATAATTCTTCAAATTTAATAGCACATGGAGGGTCTTTGTAAAGTTGGGTCGCTACTATCTTAATAATTATTTTACTACATAAAGTTACCACTGTATAGAGATCACAGAGTTAACTTGTTTGAATTTCTTTACAGTAACGTTATAGTCATGACGTTTGTGATTGAAGTCTTTGCTTATTAATTTCTACAATATAATATCTATTTGTTTGAACTAAGAGACTATGTTCAATACCATCGAAAATATCATTTACATAGTTGGAAATGAAAGTATTATGATTTATCAGTACATAAGATAGAAGCATTTGTTGCAAAGTTCAAATAGTTGTTCCCATGTTAACATAAGTACCACGTCAGACAGTTTTTTTTTTTTTTTTTTGTTATTTGAATCTGTTAAAAAATGTTGTTGAGGCATGAAATGATGAAAGGTTAATCTTTCAAATGTGTTGTCGTTTGCTTATCCCCGCACGCATAACCTGCAACTCCGGTCCCTTTGTTTTCATTTTCAACAGAGGTCTTCAAAATCAATCACCTACATGAACATAGACAGTTACCTGAAACAGAGTGTGTAGGATGTGGTGGTTGTGGTGGTGGCTGGAGGTGGCAGAGGTGGCAGTGGTGGCAGTCGTTGGAGAAGATGACCGGAGTTGCAGGTTTCCGGTGACGGAAGTAGTGGTGGTGTTATATATTAAAGGGATATTAAGTTGTGGTGGTGGCTGGAGGTGGCAGTGGTGGTGAATGGCGGTGGCAGTGGTGGCAGGGGGTAATATCACAGAGTGCACAAAACACAGGGGGTAATATGAAAGGGCATTATAGTCATTTCAAGTTATAGTCAACAGATTAGTCAACAAATTTGAGGCCGGGGGGTAAGGTTGCAACATAACAGCAAACAGTGGGGGGTAAAATTGCAATTATTTCCTTAGGAAGGGTAAGGGTGCCAATCACCCCTAACCACAGGGTGTAAAATTGCAGTTTACTCTAAAAACAAAATTGTCATGTTTTAAATGTAAACTTTGATCACATAAACAAATTTCCTTTTAGTTTCATTAACATCCGCCGCAACGCGCGGGTTAACATCAACTCGTTGAACACATAATGAAACTTTGGTGGTTCTTATTAGACCTGGCAAATGGGTCGGGTCCTGGGTCAAAACGGGTTCGGGTCAAAACGGGTCAATTATAAAAAAAAGGTTGTTTTGGTTCGAGTCGAACCGGGTCCGGGTCATAACGGGTCCGGGTCCAAATGGGTCTGGGTCAGAACGGGTCTGGGTCAGAACGGGTTTCGGGTCGGGTCAGGTTTGCGATGCTGCGGGGACGACAAATTTAAAGTATATCATGTTAATGGTTTCCTGAATTTAACCATTTTCCAGCAATTAACTTAATCCAATTGCAAATTCCAATCTGACCATATTTTTTTGTAGTCGTCCATTATACAAATCTAACATCAAATTCCAATTTTACTTTTATATTCACTTACCAATTTTCTTTGGCATTTCTCGGTATTGATCCGGATTTGGCCATAGCAAAGCATCGTCAATCTTACTCTGTGGAAAACAAAACTAATACAAAACATTGATATATTGATCAATGTTGTCAAAGGCGCAAGGTGCATTGGTCTTGCCAAGA
>JARYGA010015873.1:0-29494 GCA_030545235.1 Helianthus tuberosus | reverse complement strand
ATAGTTGGTAAGCTCCCTAAGGCACCTGGTGGGAAAGTATTCATGCTCGCTATGACTGATTACTTCTCCAAGTGGATAGAGGCTGAAGCTTTTGCCCAAGTCAGAGAAAAGGAAGTTATATCCTTCATTAAAAGAAATATTATAAATAGATTTGGTATCCCTTCTGAAATTATATGTGATAATGGTTCCCAATTTATTGGGGGCAGAACTACTAACTTTTGTGACAGCTGGGGGATTAAGATGATAACATCAACACCAGTCCACCCACAAGCTAATGGTCAGGCAGAATCATCCAACAAGATCATCATCAACAATTTGAAGAAGAAGCTTGGATCCAAGAAAGGGAAATGGGCAGACGAACTACCTTATGTGCTTTGGGCTGATAGGACAACCCCTAAGAATGCTACTTGTCAAACACCATTCTCTTTGGTATTTGGGGCAGAATCAGTGATCCCAACAGAAATGGTGGTTCCAACTGCTAGAACAAGTATGCGTGATCCTGAGGAAAATGATGAGAACTTGGCTCCAGACCTGGATACTATTGAAGAAATCAGGGATCTGGCTAGGATAAGGATGGCCAGTTATCAACAAAGAATGGCTGGTGCTTACAACAAAAATGTCAGGATCAGGAAGTTTCAAGTTGGAGATATGGTATTAAGGAAAGCATTTCAGAATACCACCAATCCTGCTGATGGAAAATTGGCTCCAAAATGGGAAGGCCCTTATTTGATTGAAGCTGAAGCAGGAAAGGGGGCATATAGATTGCTAACCATGGAAGGTGATTTGCTACCAAGAGCTTGGAATGCTGTCCACTTGAAGAAATATTTCATGTGAGCAGGATCCTCATGGCACAGATGATCCTTACGTTAGGAGTATCCTTGAAGGATCCTTAAAGTATCGGTGATCCTTACTTTGGTAATGTCCTAATCTTGAACTATTTCATTTCCTTATTTTCTCATATAAGGATAAGGATCATGTGTCCTTTATCCATCTCTCACGTGATCTTAAGTTTTGAAAGTTCAGGTATCCTTAGCAAAATGTTGGTTATCTGCAGAAGCAATCCGTTCCTTGGGTTTAACCCCAGTTATTTGGGCTTGACCCCAGTTCCGCCTGTAGCGCATGATGATCCTGATATAGTTCAAGGCAGTGGGACCAGTACTCGCTTTAGGGGCTGATAATTCCATTGTACTGGCTATACCTAGGATCCTACGTATAATGGTAGACGTACCATACATCCGTTCCTAAGGTTTCTAACGTTTTCACATTAGCTAAGGTTTTGACATTTTCATGTCACTAAGTTTGGATAGTCGCCAGTTAGGGCCATACTCCAGTTTACATACGATCCTTGGGCTTATCCCCAGTTATCCTTGGGCTTGTCCCCAGTTATCCTTGGGCTTGTCCCCAGTTATTCTTGGGCTTGTCCCCAGTTGTCCTTGGGCTTGTCCCCAGTTGCTAACTCTTATCTTATATTGGCTTAGTCCCAAGTTATGCTCTATTTCAGGTCCTTGAAGATAAGCAACTAGGGATCCTTGATCCTTACTTCTCTCTAAGGTTTATCTTATGGGTATCCTGATTATGGTTAGGATCCTAACTTGGATCCTCAGGTATGATCCTTAACTATTTTTAATTCTATTCATTGTTTATTTGAATAACCCTTAAAAATTTGACAACTAAACTTGTGATCCTTAAAATGTATTACTTTTTGGGATTCTTTAACTATAGGATATTTGGTCATGGATCATATCCTAAATATTTTCAATCTGACTTATTCAAAATTGCTTATTCAATAAGTGTACATCAAAACAATTGAGAATTAAAGAGACAAAAAGGATAACAATACAAGATAAGCGACAAAAGATTAGGGTTTTATTTATTAACAAAAGATTAACCCTTAAAAGGTTGTCAAAATTACCTACCCCGAGCATCTACCAGCAATACGTGGCCCGTCCGCTGGGGTAGGTAAAGGGTGTCCATGATAATAGGTTCAAAGTAGTGCAGGAATATAAAGGCGGCAGGATCACAATGGCTTCATCCCCCAAACAGAGGATCCCTCCACCATTTGCAATCCTGCCTATTGTCTGAAGGATCCTAGATCCTTAATCCTAAAAACTATTGTTCAGTATAAACCATCAAATTGTTCAACAAAACAACCATCAAACTAAAAAAACTGGGCTCCGGCTATGTCTAGAAATTTCCATCATCGCCCAATCAAGCAGCCTAAACCTTTGCTGCATCACCACCTCCGGCTCCACTTGCTTCACCACCTTCACCCTTGCTTCCAGCCTCGATCGTCAGGATCTCTTCAGCCTCCTCTTCATCATCCAGTTCAGCCAGCCTTGCCTTCCAGCCTTCCACATCCCAGGTGCTCTTGTCAAAGGCAGGATCCTGAGCTTCCAAGGCCATTTGCAGCTTGGTCTTGTACATTGCTATGGCGGCAGAGACTTTGGCGTCTTCGGTGATCTCATGCTTCTCGTAGTCAACATTAACCAACACCTTGGCCGTCTCCTGTTTGGCATCCTGGAGTTCCTTCTGAAGATCAGCAATTTTGAGGTCCTTTAGCAATGCAACCTGCTGGAGGTCGGCAATCTTACTATCCTGATCCTCAACGTGCCCAACATAGTCCTCAATCTCAGCGAATTTCTGCAAAGGGGATAAAAGATAAGGTCAGGACCAAGTGATCCTCAAATCAGCTGGATATGTCAGCAGGATATGCGAGCAGAGACAGTGATCCTTACATTGTTGAAGTACTCGAGGAATTGGTGGCGGATCAGAGGCAGACCCTGCAGATCCTCAGCCTCGGAGGCCTTTCTCTTCTTGACTCCCTTTCCTTTGTGGGGTGCCTTGGGGACTGAAGCTGTCGGGCTGGTAGGAGCCTTTCTTTTGGAGGATCTGACGATGGTGAGATCAGTGACACTGAACTTTGAAGCAGACTTGGTGGATTTTCCAGCACCTACACAACCAAAACAAGATAAGTATCTTTAAATTTTTAAATTTATTTAAATTTTTAAACAAAGATACTTACTTGACATCGTGACAGAGCCTGAGGATACCTCCTGAGAATCCGGGGTGGTTGTCTTGAAAGATCTTGTTTCAGGATCAAGTCTCTTGAAAGTGGCGAGTCTCTCTTTGGCAGCAGGAGACAGTCTGAGGTGTGAGACGGTGATAGCTGCATAACAAGAAAGCAAGAGTATATAAGTGATCCTTATATCAAAAGAAAGTTCTCTGGTGATCCTTCTCAGGATCCTCCATCCTACCATGGGTAGCCCATTCCCTGGGAAGATCCTTCCCGTCAGGGATAGAATCTCTCTTGACGAAAAAGAAACGCCGCTTCCAGTTAGTATCATTCTTGGTAGCTTTGAAGATCGGGTGTTCCTCACCAGGTTTACGTTTGAACAAATAACGATGAGAACCAAAGGTAGTAAGATCATACAGCTCTCCCAGCTCTGACATTCCTAGGTCTATCCCTTCCTGCTCGATGATCCTTTCAAGGGTATACAAAACCCTCCAGATCATCGGCATGGCTTGGATATAAGAGATGCCGGTTAGGGAAAAGAAAGATTGGGTGAAGGCTGGAAAAGGATATGTATAGCCTATGGTGAACGGAGTGACAGGAAAAGCGACCCAATTGTCGGAAATATGATCAATCGGGGTATTGGGATCAAAAGATTTAAACACGGTGTTCGCCGGAAAACAATAGCGGATCCTATCAATCTGCGGATCGGTGAAACAGCAGCGTTCTTTTATGGAATCTTCGATGATCCCCTGGCTCTTTAGTGGGCTGTTTTTCGGGTGATCCTTAGCTGGGGAGTTCCGGAGCAACATTTTTTGACAGAATGATGGAAAGAGACGGAAAACAGAGCAAAAGAAGGAAGAAGATGAAGAGAGAATACCTGTTTATCTTCGGATGCAGTTATAAAGGGAGTATCTCTGAAATTTAAATGCAAACGATCCTATCTATATCTCCTATTTATAATTATGATTGTGCAGGGTTGTCACTTCTGTGACGTCACAGTTGCAACGGATAGTTCTACACTAACGGCTAGTTATCCGTTAATTAGTTGCGGATAAGATCAAGAAAATATAATTCGTTCATTTTACATATTACTCCTTATATTTTGGGGGCAATTGTTAGGGGAGGATTTTCTAACAATTAGTGATCCTTACTTGTTATCCTAATTAATGATCCTTACTTCTGTGACAGATAGTGATCCTCAGAAGAGCTTCAGGATCAGGATCATGGATCACCTTAAGGATCCTCATACTAACGATTGTTTGTTTGTGTTTCGTATTATTTTGCAGGAGTAACAAGCTTGACTTGGTCTTGGCAACGTTATTATGGAATATTCCACGGGTATTTCGCACACGTTTGACTGGAAATGGACGTTGTGGAGAACGTAGGAGCATGGCACAAAAGTCGGATAGTTTGTTAGCATAGTTAACTTCTATTTTTAAAGGGGTGACGAGCTAGTAATTAGAAGACTTAGCCATTTTCAGCTACACACACTCTCGAACAATTGCACTCTTGAAGCTTTCGGCAAACACTTAACAGTTTTCGCTCACTTTTTCACATTTCACCATAGTGATCCTTGTACCTAGCTCGTTACCATCCGAAGTTGTAAACATTTATTGATTTATTTGAGCTTGGTGATCGGTAGTTTCCATCACCCGAGGTTTTTTATGCCGGAGATCTTATAAAGATCAAGGGCTTTTTCCTCGTATAAATCCTTGTGTCGTTTGTGCAATTTACATTGAAGTGATCCTTATCATTGTTTCTCATTTCAAGCATCATTCCCCGTAACTAAGAGTTTGGTTGCATTATCCTCATCAGATTTTTTGACCAAAACATCAACCATGAGGAGCTCAGGATATGGGCAGAATCCTCAGACGGGTAACGTGTCAAATAATAATAATACTCATGCTGCTAACAATAGTGGATCTTTGCAGGATACAGGTGTAACATCAGCATTTACTAGGGAGCTTCAGAAGTTGAAGGACATGATATCCAATGTACCTGGAGTGGTCCAGCCAATCCTGGAAGTGTCCCAAGACAGCCACAGGATATCTCGCTTTGCATATCCTATCTGTGATGCAGAGATTCCAAAGAGATTTCAAACCCCCAACATGAAGCTTTATGATGGAACTACGGATCCTGAAGAACATATTGCCCAGTATAGGGAAAGAATGGAGATTAACCCTATCCCTCCGGAGCTCAAGGAAGCATGCTTGTGCAAGGGTTTTGGTTCTACCTTAACAGGATCAGCCTTGAAATGGCTCCTAAATGTTCCTCCTCATTCGATTACATCATTTGCTCACCTAGTGAATTTATTTAATAGTCAGTTTTCTTGTAGTAGACGCTTTGAAAAACTAACAAGTGACCTCTACAGGATAACACAGGGGCCTCAAGAATCCCTAAGGGATTATGTGAACAAGTTCAGCCGGGAATCCTTAGCCATTCCGCATCTTGATGTTGCAACAGCTGTGCAAGCTTTCAAGATGGGGCTGCAAAAAGATTCTCAATTTTACCAAGACCTTGTAATGAACCCATGCAGGAACTTGGATGAAGCTCGAAACAGGGCCCTAAGATATATTCGATTGGAGGATGACAGAAAGATGCAAGAGAGGATGAACTCATCCAACACCTATGAGTCAACTAACAGGAAGTCGGAATCCTCATTTAAGCCATATCGCTCTAAGCCATATGGTAGAAATGAAAACAAGAAAGTGAATGCTATCGAAAACGAGGATCCTGAAGAATATCCTGAATTATCTGAATATTGCTTTTCTGTTAACATTCCTGAATTGATGTATGCCATGCAGGGTTTAGTAGACAAGGCTAGGTGGCCTCGAAAGAATCAACAAAAAGCCGATTGGAAAGATAAGTCAAAATGGTGTGTCTTCCACGAAGATTTCGGACATGTAACTGAGGATTGCATTGCTCTAAGAAAAGAAATAAGCTATCTTCTAAGCAAGGGATATCTGAAAGATCTCTTAGGGAGAAAGAAGAATAAGGGTCAGGATACTGAGAAGGATCCTGAGCGAGCAGCGTCACCTCCCGCGGATGCCAAGATAATCAACTTGATTTCGGGAGGATCCGACATTTGTGGGACTTCGTATTCGGCGGCGAAAAGACATGCAAAAGAAGCTAAGGCCGAAAGGGGAGACAAACCTGTCAGGATGACTACCCTCACAACTGACAAAGTGATCACATTTGATGGTGATGACAGGGATACTGTCCAGGATCCTCATCATGATGCTCTGGTAATAACATTATATGTGGCTAACCATTTTGTACGCAGGATATTGGTTGATAATGGCAGCTCCGTCAACATAATCCAACTAGAGACTCTAAAGAGAATGAATGTATCTCCGATGGATATCACTTCGAAGTCCACCGTGGTTGTTGGGTTCAGTGGAGAGGCTAGGAACACAGTGGGAGAGATAAAGTTACCAGTATATGTTGAAGGAGTCAACTCGATACAACGATTCTGTGTGATGGATTCTCTATCCTGCTATAACATCATACTGGGAAGACCATGGATTCACGATATGAAGGCTGTGCCATCAACATATCACCAATGCATCAAGATCCCTACCCCTTGGGTAGTTGTCAAGGTTGATAGTGATCAGCAGGAGGCGAAAGAATGCTACTCATCCTCGATGAAATTCTCAACCAAGCCTAGTACAGCATAGCAATTAAAGATGCGGGCCCAGGATATCGTGGAGGATTCCGAGCAGGATGTGAAGAAAATTATCCTGGATCAGGATAATCCTGATATCTCGGTGCTCGTAGGAAACAATATCCCTCAGGATATTGAAGAGTAGTTAACTAACTTTTTGAATGCAGGATGTCAACGTTTGCATGGAAGCATGAGGATATGACAGGTATATCCAAAGACATTAGCACTCACAAGCTTGGAATGGACAGATCATTCAAGCTTGTTCAGCAAAAAAGAAGGAAATTTGCTCCTGAGTGGAATACGATTATCCAAGAGGAAGTTGAAAGATTGTTGAAGTCCAGGATGATCAGAGAAGTCAAGTTTCCAAGATGGCTAGCAAACGTAGTCGTGGTACAGAAGAAAAATGGGAAATGGAGAGTCTGTGTAGACTACACAGACTTGAACAAGGCTTGTCCTAAAGACCCATTTCCTCTTCCTCACATTGATGCATTGGTGGATGCTACTGCCGGGCATGAAATGTTGACCTTCATGGATGCATCCTCAGGATTTCAACATATTCAAATGGAGCCTTCTGACCAGGAGGATACTGCCTTCATGACACCAACATGTATTTATTGTTATACGGCTATGCCTTTTGGTTTGAAAAATGCAGGTGCAACATACCAGAGATTGGTAAACATGATGTTCAAAAACAAGCTGGGGGACACCATGGAGGTATACATTGACGATATGGTGGTAAAATCAAGGAAAGCTCAGGATAACCTCCAGGATATTAAAGGAGCATTTGATATCCTGGATCAATATAACATGAAGCTAAATCCTGCTAAGTGTCATTTCGGAGTGGGGGCTGGAAAATTTCTAGGATATATGGTGACCAAAAGAGGAATAGAGGCGAGCCCGGAGCAGATTAAAGCCATCTTGGATATTAAATCACCCTCAAATATGAAGGATGTTCAACGATTAACAGGGCGAGTGGCAGCATTAAACAGATTTATTTCAAGATCCTCAGAGAAATGCAAAGAGTTTTATGATATCCTGAAGAAGAACAAGAAATTCGAATGGGGTGAGAAGCATGAAGCAGCCCTGCAGGATTTGAAGCAATATCTTTCAACTGCACCTCTACTGATGAAGCCTGAGAATGGTGAACCACTATCCCTATACCTGGATGGCTCCAATCATGAGATATCTCAAGGAAGGACACATCCCCAGAGATGAAAATCCTAAGGCATTTAGGATGAAGGTATCACGATTCACTATTATAAATAACGTTTTATACAAGAAATATCTTGCAGGACCGTATTTGAGGTGCTTGGAGGATCCTGAAGCCAAAGAAGTACTTCAGGATATACATGCAGGGGATTGTGGTAACCACACTGGGGGCATATCATTGTTCTCGGAAGTATTAAGGATAGGATATTATTGGCCAACGATGAGGAAAGATGCTGCAGAATATGCTTGAAGGTGTGATGCATGTCAAAGGCATAGTAACATACTACATCAACCAGCTGAACCACTATATCCTGTAGCTTCCCCTTGGCCATTCATGAAATGGGGGATGGATATAGTAGGGAACTTACCAAAAGCTCCGGGAGGAAAAGTCTTTATGCTAGCAATGACGGATTATTTCTCTAAGTGGGTTGAAGCTGAAGCATTTGTTCAAGTTAGAGACCAAGAAGTAGTATCCTTCATAAAGAGGAATATCCTGACCAGGTTTGGGGTACGAGCTGAAATCATTTGTGATAATGGGTCCCAGTTTATAAGCAAGAGGACTACTGACTTTTGCAAGAGTTGGGGAATCAAAATGATCACGTCTACTCCGGTACATCCTCAAGCGAATGGACAAGCTGAATCCTCAAACAAGATAATTGTCAATAACTTAAAGAAGAGACTTGGAGCCAAAAAAGGAAGATGGGCAGAAGAATTACCCTTTGTTTTGTGGGCTGATAGGACAATGGTAAAGAATGCAACCGGCCAAACCCCATTTTCCTTGGTATTTGGAGCAGAAGCAGTGATTCCAATGGAAATGGCGATACCTACTGCAAGATCTATCCTGCAGGATCCTGAACAGAATCCTGAAGCCTTATGTTGAGATTTGGATACTATAGATGAAAAAAGAGATGCAGCAAGGCTAAGGATGGCAGCATATCAACAAAGAATATCCAGAGCATATAACAAGAATATAAGGACTAGGAGATTTCGAGTTGGTGATTGGGTGCTAAGAAAGGCTTTTCAAAATACCACTAATCATGCCGATGGCAAGCTAGCTCCAAAATGGGAAGGACCATATGAAGTTGAGTCAGAAGCAGGGAAAGGAGCATATCGACTCAAGAATATGGAAGGGGATATGCTACCGAGATCCTGGAATGCAATACACTTAAAGCTCTATTTCAAGTAAGAATAGAATTTAATTTCTATCTCAGAATGCTATGTATTCTATCTCTTTTAAATATATTTGTTTATTATCTTGAACCCAATACTGACTTAAGCATCGGAGGGGTGTTAGCCAAGCTAACACCCACCTTAGTTTACAGTTGTTTTGCAGCATATGTTTCAGGATATAGCTCCAGGATATGTACTCAGGATAACTCGAAAGATTAGAGGATTGGCCCCCTCTCTCGCGTTTAAGGGATCCTGATCCCCTCAAAGGTTTAAAGGTATTCACCTTTCTTTCGAATTGGGTTTAAACACCTCGCCTGGAGCGCAAGTTATCTAGGTATAGTTCAAGGTAGCGGGACCAGTTCATGTAAAAGTGGCTGACAATTTCGTTACTGTTGGCTATATCCTGGATCCTGAAGGTATATGAGGATTGATCACCCTCTCTCACGAAAGGGTATTTTCATACTCTCAAAGGTTTAAATATTTTCACCTTTCTAAGATTTGGAGTTTATACACTCTCGCCTGTAGCGCATGAAACTCAGGGTTTATCCCCAGGATATCAGGGTTTATCCCCAGGATATTAAGGGTTTATCCCCAGTATGCTAAGGATTCATTTCAGGATATCAAGGGTTTTGCCTCGGGGTGTTCGGAATTTATTCAAGCCAAAGTGTGAATACATTTGCCTTTCTATGTCGAACACAAGGGACATACATTATACTATTCAAAGGATGGATCCAAGTTTGTAAGTGGGCACTGGGGACATACTTATGATGGATTATTGAAATTGATTCTTTAAGAATCTCTGGTATGATCTCTCCTTTTTATTTGGATAATTTATAGATCGTATTTCAGTATCCTGAGCAGGATGTCTTTCAGGATACACTTACAATGGGTTCCCAAATATGATCAAACAAAACTATCTTTATAAGTAAAATTCATGTAATAAAGGTGTAATAACAAGAATAAAGCTAAAGGAAAGTTATATTAACATATCAAAAGATGTGCTCTTGGTTTCACCTTAAACCAAGGTCCATCCACCAAGAGCACAAATAGTTTCTTACCCTATGTACTTAACAGTTGAAGGTTTTGTCTCAAACTGAGACCCATCCACCTCCAACTGTTATATTGTTCAAAAGCAAAACGTACTAACGATGATGGCCAAGGGCTTCGTCCTGAAACTCAGGATCCCTCCACCAATGGCCATCACATTGTTTAAGTGCAGAAAAGTAAAATGCAGGAAAAGTAAATTGTTTGAGGTTACAAGCCAACAATCAAATTTAAAAAAGGTGGGCTCCGGCCTTGGCACATATATTCGTCATTGCCCACCTGAATGCCCTCACACAGCGGCATCTTCTCCAACCTTCTCTGCCTTTTCAGCTTCCTGAGCAGCATCCTCACCAGCATCTGTCCCAGCATCCTCTCCAACATCCTTCTTATCTCCAGCCTTGTCTACCACCTCTGCTGACTTAGAGGATTCTCCGGCTTCAGCAGGAAGTGGCACAGCTTTGCCTCCAAGCTCCTTCAGCTTGGCCACCCAGGATTCAACCGGCCAGGATGAGCATACAAGGCCTATCTCCTTGGCCTCGTAGGCCATCTTGATGCGAGCTTGTAGCAGGGAGACGATAGCAGAGGCTTTGATTCCTTCCCGGAAAGAAACCATGGCCTGTTCGTGATCCATTTGGACAGTGGCAAGTTTGAGCTCAGCATCTTGGGTGACCTTCTTCAGCATGCCCTCGTAGTGCCGGGTCTTTTCTTCAGCAATGGCACCTTGGTCGGCAACGGTACTTTCGAGCTGTTTAATCCTGGCTTCATGGAGTACAACAGTACCACATGCATCGTTGTACAGGTGGAGCAAATGCTGGAGGCCCTGCACATCAAATTCAGGTATGAGTCAGAATATATTAACCAGGATATCCTGTCAGGATATCCTATCAGGATATATGTGCAGGATATGTAGCAGGATATTACCTTGTTGAGGAAGGACGTCATTGGCTCTAAGGAGTCAGAAAAGCTGAGTTCATCGTAGGAGAACCCTTCTGGACCTGGAGCACTGACTTCAGGACCTTTCCTCTTTTTTGCTGTGGAAGCACGAGTCCTCGGATTAGCCTTAGGAGCTGAGAGCGGCTTGGAGCTGGTGGCAGCAGGGGTCTCTTTCTTGACCGTGACTGGAGTAGGGTAGCTGTCAAGTTCGTCAAGGTCTAGGATATTTTGCAGGATCCTTACCAGACATGTTTGCACTAGAAAGAGGACTTGGAGATGGTGTAGATGGGTTGAAACTTCTTTCAGCCTCTGGAAGGAGTCTGATGGCGTCAATCCTTTTTTGTGAATCAACAAGGGGAGGTGCAATCTTCCTAAAATCAGCTGCGTGCACAACAGAAAAAAGAAAGTTGATCAGTTCAGGATATCGAACAGGATAAGAGGCAGGATCATCCTTAAACCCTAAATCCTACCCTTTTTCAACCATTTCACCGGATATTCCGTTCCACCAGGGATTGAGTCTCTTTTTACAAAGAAGAACTTAGATTGCCAATTATCCTCGTTCCTGGTGGCACGAAGTATCAGCGGGTCACCGGAGGTGGAATAAAACAAAAATCTACATGATCCGTGGCATCTAAGCCGGTAAGCTAGGGGGAGATCATGAACAGAAAGATCAGGGATGTGGTTTTTATTGATCTGGTCAAGAACGGACAGAACACGCCAAAGCATCGGCATTGTTTGGCTAAAAGAGATTTTTGTAATGTTGAAGAATTCGGTGATAAAGTCTGGAAAGGGGAACTGTAACCCTAAGGTGAAGGGAAAGGCACTAAAGCACAACCACTCATTGGAGACCATATCCGACCGGATTTCCAGGTCGAACGGCCGGAATACTGTTCCTTCCGGTAAGATACCGGAGGATTTGAGAGCCGACAACTGGGCACTATCAAAAGAGCATATCTCTTTCTCCGGTTCTTGGAGAAGATTATGCTGGATAAATGTGGGAGCCGAATCACCAAAACTAGATCTTGTCTGTCTCGGCATTTGATCGCCTGATTTTTTGACCGGAAAAGGAGGATGAAGATGAAGATTAGAGAGAGAATGTTTACCTTTTTCCTTATCAGTAGTGATTAAAAAAGAGATGGGGATGAGAAGATATAAGGTGCAATGAGTAAATATAGGCTGAGTAGTTGCAAACGGTCACATCATGGGTCTTATCTTTTAATTGCCTCGATCTCCGTGAAAAATGTAACCGTTAGTGGCAGGATACTAAACGGTAACATTTTTGGGGACAATTGTTATGGGTGAAATTCTGAGCCCATATCCTGAGAAGTATCTTGGGTTATATCTTGGTTATATGATATTTGTTCACATCCGGGATGCTGATTCAGGATATTGGTAACATCCTGAATGGTATCCTCAGGATCACTAACGGATTATGTGCAGGTACGCGGGTTGGAAGCTAGTAACGTTCACAAGGACTCATTCCGCCGAAGACTCGGTCCAAGTCGTTCAAATAAAGACGTTGAAGCCGCATTACTCGGTCTACAACGTTAAGAATGGAATATTCGGAGCATCCCATATTTATAGGAATTTTCGTTTGTAATTCGTTACTATAAATAGGTAGGTATATCAGATCGAATAGGACATCACATCAACACTCACTACACTCTTACATTTGTTCTCTAGCAATTTTCACTTTCGCACAAAAGCGTTGTAACACTTAGCGATCTGGTCAATATCCTGCACTGTATCCTGACGTTTAAAGCAATAAGAAGAACAAGGCAGCTGCGATTGTCAGCTCCCGAGGTTTTATGCCGGCGATCTAGATTGATCAGCGGCTTTCCTCGTATATCTAGTGTCACCCCCTTTACTTTTTGCTCATTGTTTGATCGTAGATACAACTCAATATCCTGAGCCATATCCTGAATACTGTTTTTCCAAACAACTTAACCAGCATATTTTCAACACACTTTTTAGCACACTACCTCACTTAACTAATTTGATCACTATGCTTCGGTAATTTTTGACCAAAACATTACTTATAAATTGAGATCCATTGTCACAAATTATCTCAGCTGGTACTCCAAACCTAGTCAGGATATTCCTTTTTATGAAGGATACCACTTCTTGATCTCTAACTTGAACGAATGCTTCAGCTTCGACCCACTTAGAGAAATAATCGGTCATTGCCAGCATGAAGACCTTTCATCCTGGAGCCTTTGGCAATTTTCCTACTATATCCATTCCCCACTTCATGAATGGCGAAGGGGAAGCTATAGGATAAAGTGGCTCGGCCGACTGATGTAATATATTACTGTGTCTTTGACATGCATCACATCTTCGAGCATATTCTGCAGCATCTTTTCTCATCGTCGGCCAATAATATCATGTTCTTAATGTCTTTGAGAACAACGACATGCCCCCAGTATGGTTACCACAATCCCCTTCGTGTATATCCTGAAGCACTTCCTTGGTTTCGGGATCCTCTAAGCACCTCAGATATGGTACTGCAAGAGATTTCTTATACAAGACATTATTTATAATAGTGAATCGTGATACCTTCATTCTAAAGGCCTTAGGATTCTCATCCGTTGGGATGTGTCCTTCTTTGAGATATCTTATGATTGGAGCCATCCAAGACTTAGGATCCGTCGCAGGATATAGGATATGTGATATTGGTATTCGGGTTCCTTCCGGTATCCTGACTGATGATCCTAGATTTGCCAAGGCATTAGCTTCAGCATTATCCTCTCTTGGTACCTGTTCAAGTGTAAAAATATCAAAATATCCTGCTAATTTTTTGAGAATTTCGAGATACTCGATTAACTTCTCACCTTTAACTACATAGGGTCCATTAAAATGATTAGTAATTAACAAAGAATCAACATATACTTGCAAACTCCTGATATTCATACTTTTAGCCATTTCTAATCCTACAATTAAAGCTTCATATTCTGCCTCATTATTAGTGGTAGGAAACTCACATCTAATAGCCTGGGGTAATATGTCCCCCTGTGGCGATTTTAGTAGTATACCCAAACCTACACCTCTTACATTAGATGCACCATCAGTATATAGCGTCCAGGATTCTAAATTTTCTCCTAACTGTTGTACTTCTGGGTCTACTTCATTTTGAATATCACTACTGAAATCAGCCACAAAGTCAGCTAAAGCCTGAGACTTTATAGCATTTCTTGGTTCATATACTAGATCAAAGGCACTTAATTTCACTGACCATTTAGCCATCCTACCTGACATCTCGGGTTTCCTAAGCACATTTTTAACAGGATAGTTGGTTTTAACGTGAATCCTATGTGTTTCAAAATAATGTCTAAGTTTTGTTGACGCCATAACTAGGGCTAAAATCAGTTTCTCTAAGTGGGAATACCTAGTTTCAACATCTACTAAACTTTTACTAACATAATAAACTGGATATTGCTGACCTTCATGATCCTTTACGAGGACAGCACTTACTGAATTCCCCGATACCGCAAGATATAGGTGTTTTGGTCAAAAAATCTGTTGAGGATATTGCAACCAAACTCTCTGTTACGGGGTACGATGCTTGAAATGTAGAATAATGACAAGGATCACTTTAATGTAAATTGCACAAACGACACAAGGATTTATACGGGGAAAAAGCCCTTGATCAAGAGTTGATCTCCGGCACAAAAAACCCCGGGTGATGGAAACTACCGATCACCAAGCTCAAATAAATCAATAAACGTTTACAACTTCGGATAGTAACGAGCTAGGTACAAGGATCACTATCGTGTAAAGTGTAAAAGTGAATGAAAATGAATGAATGTTCGTCGAGAGCTTCAAGTGTGCGAGTATAAGAGTGTGTGTAGCTGTAAAATGACTAAGTGTTCTAATTCTAGCTCGTTACTCCTTTTAAAATAGAAGTTAGCTACACTAACTAACTATCCGACTTTCGTGCCAAGCTCCCACGTTCTCCACAACGTCCATTTTTGGTCAATCGTGTGCGAAATGCCCGTGGAATATTCCTTGTTACCGTTGCCAAGACCAAGTCACGTCTATTACTCCTGCGAAGTAATACAAAAATCAAGTAAACAATCGTCAGTATGAGGATCCTTAAAGTGATCCATGATCCTGATCCTGAAGCTCTTCTGAGGATCACCACCTGTCACAGAAGTAAGGATCATTAATTAGGATAACGAATAAGGATCACTAATTGTTAGAAAATCCTCCCCTAACAATTGCCCCCAAAATATAAGGAGTAATTTGTAAAATAAGCGAGTTATATTTTCTTGATCTTATCCGCAACTAACTAACGGATATATAGCCGTTGATATCGAACTATCCATTGCAACCATGACGTCACAGAAGTGACAACCTGCACGATCATGATTATAAATAGGAGATAGAGATAGGATCAAATGCATTTAAATCCGAAAGAAACTCCCTTTATATTCTCAGTCGAAGATCAATCAGGTATCTCTTTCTTTCTTTCTCCCTCTCTTACTCTGTTTTTCTTTCTTTACCACCATCGCTTTGAGAATGATGCTCCGAAGTTCACCGGGCAAGGATCACAAGAAGGATAGCCCTTTGAAGAGTCAAAAGATCATCAAAGACTCGGCGAATGAGAGGTGTTGCTTTAACGACGCACAAATAGATAAAATTCGTCACTGTTTTCCGGCGAATGCCTTTTTCAAACCCTTCGATCCCACTATCCTGAGCGACTATGTTTCAGAAACATGGGTTGCCTTTCCAGTTACTCCATTTGCTATAGGATACACCTATCCTTTCCCAGAACTTACACAATCCTTCTTTTCCCTTACCGGCATCTCTTACATCCAAGCCATGCCGATGATTTGGAGGGTTTTGTACACCCTGGAGAGGATCATCGAACAGGAAGGCATTGACTTAGGCATGTCAGAGCTGACACAATTGTATGATCTTACTACCTTTGGTTCCCATCGCTATTTGTTTAAACGTAAACCCGGCGGAGAACACCCCCTTCTTAAAGTCACCAAGAATGACACAAATTGGAAACGTCGCTTCTTCTTTGTTAGGAGGGATACCCTTCCAAACGGAGAGGATCTACCAAAGACCCGGTCCACCCATGGTAGGCCAAAGGATCCTGAGAAGGATCACCAGGTAGTCTTGTTTTGGTATAAGGATTATTGACCTCTTTTGTCTTGTGTTATGCAGCTATTTCCGTCTCACACATCATCACATCACCTGCAACCAAGGATAGGCTTGCTGCTTTTTGGAAGCTTGATCCTGAAACAAGGACATTTAAGATAGACACCCAAGACTCACAGGAAGTATCCTCAGGTTCCATTACCATGTCAAGTAAGTATCCTGCTTTTTTCATAGTTTGAATATTAAAATAAATAAGTGAATTGAAATAGGATAAGGATACTTATCTTGCTATGAATGTGTAGGTGCTGGAAAATCTGCCAAGCCTGTATCCCAATTCAACACGGCTGACCTTGATCTTGTTCGATCCAGGAAGAAGAGGTCCACTACCAGTCCCAGCATCTCCATTCCCAAGGCACCCACTAAAGGAAAGGGTGGCAAAAAGAGAAAGACCTCCGAGGGTGAGAATTTGCAGGGTCTGCCTCTGATCCTTCACCAATTCCTGGAGTACTTCAATGATGTAAGGATCACCGTATCTGCCTGTATATCCTGCTGGCATATCCTGCTGATTTGAGGATCACTCGGTCCTGACCTTATCTTTCATCTCCTTTGCAGAAATTCGTTGAGATTGAGGATTATGTGGGGAATGTCGAGGAGCAGGATAAGAAGATTGCTGACCTCCAACAGGTTGCCGTGCTCAAGGACCTTGCACTTGCTGATCTTCGGAAGGAACTTCAAGATGAGAAGACTAAGACGGCTAAACTTCTGATCGACCTGGACTATGAAAAGCATGACCTCATAGAAGGTGCAAAGGTTTCTGCTGCCATCACAATGTATCAGACAAAACTGAAGATGGCCCAGGAAGCTCAAGATCCTAACTTTGACAAAGGCAGCTGGGATGTTGAGGGCTGGAAAGCAAGGTTGGCCGATCTTGAGGATGATGAGGAAGAGGCTACTGAGGTCTTGGCGATTGAGGCAAGTGGCAGTGGGAAGGATCTGATGAAGGATACCACAGCGGGAGGAGAAGAGGATGCAGCAAAGGTGTAGGCTGCACAATTGGGCGATGATGGACATTCCTAGACGCAGCCGGAGCCCAATTTTTTTAGTTTGATGGTAGTTTTTTTGTGGTTGTGATGTTGAACAATTTAATGGGTTGTAATGAACAATAGTTTCTAGGATTAAGGATCATGTATGATCCTTTGGACAATAGGCAGGATTGCAACTGGTGGAGGGGTCCTCTGTTTAGGGGATGAAGCCATTGTGATCCTGCCGCCTTTATATTCCTGCACTATATTTGAACATATTATCATGGACACCCTTTACCTACCCCAGCGGACGGGCCACGTTTTGCTGGTAGATGCTCGGGTAGGTAATTTTGACAACCTTTTAAGGGTTAATCCTTTGTTAATAAATAAAATCTTAACCTTTTGTCGCTTATCTTGTGTTGTTATCCTTTTTAATATGTTACTTTCCAACTGTTGTAATGTTCATTTCGTT
Organism: Helianthus tuberosus; assembly: GCA_030545235.1. Classification (NCBI taxonomy): domain Eukaryota; kingdom Viridiplantae; phylum Streptophyta; class Magnoliopsida; order Asterales; family Asteraceae; genus Helianthus; species Helianthus tuberosus. Next base: position 11,861 of record JARYGA010015873.1, on the reverse strand, counting down.
TATACTTATCAATCCTTGAAAAATTAAAAAAGATATCCAAAAAGTTTAGGATATGATCACGGACCACATATCCCATAACTGATAAGTTCTAAAAAGTGATATAGTTTAAGAATTCCAAGTTCAGTTGTCAAGTATAAGGGTTATTTAAATGAATAATGAATAAAATCAAAAGAGTTAAGGATCATACCTGAGGATCCAAGTTAGGATCCTAACCATAATAAGGATAACTATAAGATAAACCTTAGAGTGAAGTAAGGATCAAGGATCCCTAGTTGCCTATCTTCAAGAACCTGAAATAGAGCATAACTTGGGACTAAGCCAATATAAGAAAAGAGTTAGCAACTGGGGACAAGCCCAAGGATAACTGGGGACAAGCCCAAGGATAACTGGGGACAAGCCCAAGGATAACTGGGGACAAGCCCAAGGATAATTGGGGACAAGCCCAAGGATCGTATGTAAACTGGAGTATGGCCCTAACTGGCAACTATCCAAACATAGTGACATGAAAATGCCAAAACCTTAGCTAACGTGAAAACATTAGAAACCTTAGCTAACGTGAAAACGTTAGAAACCTTAGGAACGGATGTATGGTACGTCTACCATTATACGTAGGATCCTAGGCATAGCCAGTACAATGGAATTATCAGCCCCTAAAACGAGTACTGGTCCCACTGCCTTGAACTATACCAGGATCATCATGCACTACAGGCGGAACTGGGGTCAAGCCCAAATAACTGGGGTTAAACCCAAGGAACGGATTGCTTCTGCGGATAACCAATGTTATGCTAAGGATACCTGAACTTTCAAAACTCAAACTCACGTGAGAGATGGATAAAGGATACACGATCCTTATCCTTATATGAGGAAATAAAAAAAATGAAATAGTTCAAGTTTAGGATATTACCAAAGTAAGGATCACTGGTACTGTTAAGGATCCTTTAAGGATACCCCTATCGTGAGGATCATCTGTGTCTTGAGGATCCTGGTCACATGAAATATTTCTTCAAGTGGACAGCATTCCAAGCTCTTGGTAGCAAATCACCTTCCATAGTTAACAATCTATATGCCCCCTTTCCTGCTTCAGCTTCAATCAAATAAGGACCTTCCCATTTTGGAGCTAATTTTCCATCAGCAGGATTAGTGGTATTCTGAAATGCTTTCCTTAATACCATATCTCCAACTTGAAACCTCCTGATCCTGACATTTTTGTTGTAAGCACCAGCCATTCTCTGTTGATAACTGGCCATCCTTATCCTAGCCATATCCCTGATTTCTTCAATAGTATCCAGGTCTTGAGCCAAGTTCTCATCATTCTCCTCAGGATCACGGGTACTTGTTCTAGCAGTTGGAACTACCATTTCTGTTGGGATCACGGATTCTGCCCCAAATACCAAAGAGAATGGTGTTTGACCTGTAGCATTCTTAGGGGTTGTCCAATCAGCCCAAAGCACATAGGGTAGTTCTTCTGCCCATTTCCCTTTCTTGGATCCAAGCTTCTTCTTCAAATTGTTGATGATGATCTTGTTGGATGATTCTGCTTGACCATTAGCTTGTGGGTGGACTGGTGTTGATGTTATCATCTTAATCCCCCAGCTGTCACAAAAGTTAGTGGTTCTGCCCCCAATAAATTGGGAACCATTATCACATATAATCTCAGAAGGGATTCCAAATCTAGTTATAATATTTCTTTTAATGAAGGATATAACTTCCTTTTCTCTGACTTGGGCAAAAGCTTCAGCCTCTATCCACTTGGAGAAGTAATCAGTCATAGCTAGCATGAATACTTTTCCACCAGGTGCCTTAGGGAGCTTACCAACTATATCCATACCCCATCTCATAAATGGCCAAGAGGAGGATATAGGATGCAATAATTCCGCTGGTTGATGAAGGATATTGTTGTGCCTCTGACAAGGATCACATCTCTTAGCATACTCCACAGCATCTCTCTTCATGGTTGGCCAGTAGTATCCTGTCCTCAGGATCCTTGAGAATAATGCCCTGCCCCCAGTGTGGTTTCCACAATCTCCTTCATGGAAGTCTTTTAAAACTTCTTGGATTTCAGGATCCTCAATGCATCTCAAGTATGGTCCTGCAAGAGATCGTCTATACAACATATTATTTAAAATTGTGAATTGAGATACCTTAATTTTGAAAGCCCTAGGGTTTTCTCCTGTAGGAATCTCTCCATGTTGTAAGTATCTCATAATTGGTGAGATCCATGATCCTGATCCTGAATGGGATTGAGTATCCTCACTAGGGATAATTGCAGAATCATTCCTTATCTCCATAACCACATGATCCTCGATAGCCGGGGTCAGGATATGGATAATAGGGATCTTGATATCCTCCGGGATCTTCAAGGATGATCCTAAGTTAGCCAATGCATCAACTTCTGTATTCTCTTCCCTTGGTACCTGTGTCAAACTAAAGGAAACAAAAGAGAGTGCCAAACTTTTGACTATCTCTAAATATTTGGTTAGCTTTTCACCTTTAACAGCATAGGATCCATTAAAGTGGTTTGTAATTAGTAATGAATCTACATGTACCTCAAGATACCTGATCCCCATATGCTTGGCAATTTGCAAACCAGCAATCAAGGCTTCATATTCAGCCTCATTGTTAGTGGTTTGGAACTCACAAGCTATAGAGTGGGGTATTATGTCCCCCTGTGGCGATTTTAGTAGTATTCCAAGCCCTGTGCCTTTGACGTTTGAGGATCCATCAGTATAGAGTATCCAAGGATCCTTGGTCTCCTCTAGCTGCTGGACTTCTAACTCAGCTTCTTCTTATAAGTCACTACTGAAATCAGCCACAAAGTCGGCTAATGCTTGGGATTTGATGGCTGTCCTAGGCTTATATCTTATATCATAGGCACTAAGCTTCACTGCCCACTTAGCCATCCTTCCTGACATCTCTGGTTTCCTGAGGACATTCTTAATTGGAAAGTTAGTTTTAACAACAATAACATGAGTTTCAAAATAATGTCTTAACTTAGTAGATGCCATAATTAATGCAAGAATAAGCTTTTCAAGGTGTGAATACCTGGATTCGGCATCAAGTAAACTTTTACTTACATAATAGACAGGATGTTGTGTACCTTCATGATCCTTAACAAGGACCGCACTTACTGCTTTTGAGGATACTGCAAGATACAAGGATAGCACATCGCCTTTTTCTGGTTTCATCAAAGCCGGGGCTGAGGATAGGTAATCTTTGAAGGCTCTTAAAGCATTTTCGTGCTTCTCAGTCCACTCAAATTTCTTGTTCTTCCTTAGGATATCATAGAATTCTTTGCACTTCTCTGAGGATTTGGATATGAATCTGTTCAAAGCTGCTATCCTGCCTGTTAGTCTTTGAACATCCTTAGCATTGGCCGGAGATTTGATGTTCACTATTGCTTTGATTTGTTCCGGGCTAGCTTCAATGCCTCTCTTTGTCACCATATATCCTAAGAATTTACCTGCTTTAACACCAAAGTGACATTTTGAAGGATTAAGTTTCATGTTATATTTATCAAGGATATTGAATGCTTCCTCCAAGTCTCTTAGGTGATCCTCAGCTTTTAAGGATTTTACCACCATATCATCTATGTAAACCTCCATAGTTTGTCCAATCTGATCCTTGAACATCATATTCACCAGCCTTTGATATGTTGCACCTGCATTTCTTAGTCCGAATGGCATAGCAATATAGCAGTATATACCAGTTGGAGTCATGAAGGCTGTATCCTCTTGGTCGGATGGTTCCATTTGGATTTGTTGAAATCCAGATGAAGCATCCATAAAAGTTAACAGTTCATGACCCGCAGTTGCATCCACCATGGAGTCAATGTGGGGTAATGGGAAAGGATCCTTGGGACATGCCTTATTTAAATCGGTAAAATCGACACATACCCTCCACTTTCCGTTTTTCTTTTGAACAACAACCACATTGGCCAACCATCTTGGATACTTGACCTCTCTAATCATACCTCCCCGGAGCAATTTCTCTACCTCTTCCTGGATAATGGCATTCCTTTCCGGTGCAAACTTCCTTCTCCTTTGGTGGATTGGTTTGAAGGACCTGTCAATGCCGAGTTTGTGAGTGATTACATCTTTGGATATACCAGTCATGTCTTCGTGTTTCCATGCAAAGGTAGTCTTTCTCCTTTTGAGGAAGGATACAAGGTCTTCTTTCATTTCGCCAAGGATCCCTGATCCGATATAGATTTTGGATTCAGGATCATCAGGATCCATGAGGATTTCTACCACATCCTGCTCTCTTGCCTCCAAGACATCCCTTGGAGGATACCTTGATTGCTATTGCTCCCTTGACTTCGAGGCTGGTTTCATCGATGAAGTGTAGCAATTCTTAGCCTCCTGCTGATCACTATCAATCTTCACTATTCCCCAAGGACTAGGGAGCTTCACACATTGATGGTAGGTAGATGGGACTGCTTTCATATCGTGTATCCAGTGCCTGCCAAGGATAACATTGCAACAAGATGAACAGTCAATAACACAAAATTTTTGATAAGAGTGTAGGCCTTCGATATATATTGGGAGTTTAATGTCCCCCAGCGTATTCTTAGTTTCGCCACTAAATCCCACAAGCACGGAGGATCTCGGTATGATATCTGATTCAGGAATTCCCATCTTCTTTAGAACATCAAGCTGGATAATGTTCACTGAGCTTCCTCCGTCTATAAGGATCCTGCGGACAAAATGGTTAGAAATGAAAAGAGTAATAACTAAACCATCGTGATGAGGATCCTGGATATCAACACGATCATCCTCATCAAAGGTTATGACTTTTCCTTCGGAGACACTTGATGTTCGAACTGGTCTTTCTCCATTATCCATTTTAGTTTCCTTTGCATGCCTTTTAGCCGCTGAGAAGGATGTGCCACAAATGTCTGATCCTCCAGAAATAAAATTTATCACTTGTGCATCTGCTGGAGGGGCTGGAGCCTTCTCAGGGATCCTTTCAGGATCCTGAGTCCTTGACTTTTTTCTTCCCAACAACTCTTTCAGATGCCCCTTGCTCAACAAGTATCCAATTTCCTTTCTTAGTGCAATGCATTCTTCTGTGAGATGCCCAAAATCTTCATGGTATGCACACCACTTTGATTTATCCTTAGTTGCAGCTGGCCTATCATTTTTTCTGGGCCATCTAGCTTTATCACCTAAATTCTGCATCGCAAGGATTAGTTCATTGTTATCAACAGAAAAACAATATTCAGAAATTGGAGGATAATCCTCATCATCCTCTTCTTGATCAATAGAATGCACGTTCTGGTTATCAGATCTGTTGTAGGATCTGAACTTGTTGTTCCTGAATGAGGATCCTTGCTTATCTTGCTTTGAGGATCCTGCTAACTTCTCCTGGATCCTCTTGTCATCCTCTAGCCGAATGAACCTAAGTGCTCGGGTTCTTACCTCATCTAAGTTCCTGCATGGTGTCATAACAAGATCATCATAGAACGACGAATCCCTAAGCAATCCCATTTTAAAGGCCTCAACAGCCGTGGCTATATCTAAGTTTGGAATGTCTAAGGATTCTTTACTGAATTTGGTAATGTAATCCCTTAATGATTCATTATGACCCTGGGTTATCCTATATAAATCACTAGTTAATCGTTCAAATTTCCTACTACAAGAAAACTGATTATTAAATAGATTAACTAGATTAGCAAATGAGGTAATAGAGTAGGGGGGAAGACTTAGCAGCCATTTGAGAGCTGATCCGGTAAGAGTGGATCCGAATCCTTTGCACAGGCATGCTTCCTTTAACCTTTCTGGGATTGGATTGATTTCCATCCTCTCCCTGTATTGTGCTATGTGTTCTTCAGGATCCGTCGAACCATCATACAGCTTCATTGTTGGCACATGGAACCTCTTGGGTATCTCAGCATCACAGATTGGTGGTGCAAAACGAGATATCTTGTGGCTCCCATCTGCAATCTCTGGGATAGGCTTGACCACTCCGGGAACACTTGATAGCATATCCTTTAGCTTTTGCAATTCTCTGGCCATGGCATGATTGATACCTGGATCCTGCATAAGACCATGGTTAGTGGTATAAGAATTATTAAAAGTGTTACCTCCCATTGGATTCAAATTAGGAAGAATGGATGTTAATCCATATTGTTGGGGCTCTGGAATGATCGAGGGACCAGTAGAAGCATTGGTCTGCATTGGAATAAAATCTCCCTGATGGACATCTGAACTTCCTGTTTGCAAACTCCTCAAGGATCCTGGCACCTGGAAGGATCCATGAAACTGGGAGGATCCTGGAACAAAGGAGGATCCTTGCACCTGGGATGATCCCGGAACAAAGGAGGATCCTTGAACCTGGGATGATCCTGGAACAAAGGAGGATCCTTGAACCTGGGATGATCCTGGAACAAAGGAGGATCCTTGAACCTGGGATGATCCTGGAACAAGGGAGGATCCTTGCACCTGGGATGATCCTGGAACAAAGGAGGATCCTTGGACCTGGGATGATCCTGGAACAAAGGAGGATCCTTGAATCTGCTGCGCTCCTGAATAACCTCCTGCATTCATGAAGGATCCTATATACTGAGGATAGGATCCTGCTGGCTGGAAATAGGAACCCGATGCCTGAGTCACTGTTGTTGTTCCGTAGTGCACTCCTTTTGGTCCACCCACATATTGAACATCTGGAACCACTGATGGCTGAGAAGTAATCACCGGAGTATCAAAATTCAAGGATTTCGGCACCAGTGGGGAATGATCCTCTGCCGTTGTCTTTTGTTTTTTGAGATCTCCGATTTCTTTGAGAATCCTCTCATTGGTCTTATCCTGCTGCCGTATCTGATCCTTCATCTGCAAAATCAAAGTAAACATGTCACTAGTAGTGGGAGTGTAAGAAGCAGAAGAAGTTGGAGGTTTTGAGAAAATGGGAGTTGGTTTCTTCGCAGCATTCTCAGCATTCTTCTGGGATCCAGAAGGTGGTGGAGGCAAAGGAGGAACGCCTTGTGAAGAAGTAAATGAGGGCATCAAGTTTGAAGCATTCTTCGCCGAGGAAGCCATTTGCTTGGTTATAGTGAACTGCAATGAGCACAGAAATGCGAATTTTTCTAAGGATGAAGCACCAATTGCCCCACGGTGGGCGCCAAACTGTTTTGGTCAAAAAATCTGTTGAGGATATTGCAACCAAACTCTCTGTTACGGGGTATGATGCTTGAAATGTAGAACAATGACAAGGATCACTTTAATGTAAATTGCACAAACGACACAAGGATTTATACGGGGAAAAAGCCCTTGATCAAGAGTTGATCTCCGGCACAAAAAACCCCGGGTGATGGAAACTACCGATCACCAAGCTCAAATAAATCAATAAACGTTTACAACTTCGGATAGTAACGAGCTAGGTACAAGGATCACTATCGTGTAAAGTGTAAAAGTGAATGAAAATGAATGAATGTTCGTCGAGAGCTTCAAGTGTGCGAGTATAAGAGTGTGTGTAGCTGTAAAATGACTAAGTGTTCTAATTCTAGCTCGTTACTCCTTTTAAAATAGAAGTTAACTACACTAACTAACTATCCGACTTTCGTGCCAAGCTCCCACGTTCTCCACAACGTCCATTTTTGGTCAATCGTGTGCGAAATGCCCGTGGAATATTCCTTGTTACCGTTGCCAAGACCAAGTCACGTCTATTACTCCTGCGAAGTAATACAAAAATCAAGTAAACAATCGTCAGTATGAGGATCCTTAAAGTGATCCATGATCCTGATCCTGAAGCTCTTCTGAGGATCACCACCTGTCACAGAAGTAAGGATCATTAATTAGGATAACGAATAAGGATCACTAATTGTTAGAAAATCCTCCCCTAACAATAGGGATAATGGTTCACCATCCTCAGGCTTCATCAATAGGGGTGTAGTTGAAAGATACTGCTTCAGATCCTGCAAGGCTGCTTCATGCTTTGCTCCCCATTCGAACTTCTTATTCTTCTTCAGGATATCATAAAATTCCTTGCACTTTTCCGAGGATCTTGAAATAAATCTGTTCAACGCTGCTACTCGCCCCGTTAACCGTTGAACATCCTTCATATTTGAAGGAGATTTGATATCCAAGATAGCTTTAATCTGCTCCGGGTTTGCCTCTATCCCTCTTTTAGTCACCATATATCCCAGAAACTTTCCTGCCCCTACTCCGAAATGGCACTTAGTAGGATTTAGCTTCATGTTATACTGATCCAGGATATCAAATGCTCCCTTGATATCCTAGAGGTGATCCTCAGCCTTTTTAGATTTCACTACCATGTCGTCGATGTACACCTCCATAGTGTCCCCCAGCTTGTCTTTGAACATCATGTTCACCAGTCTTTGATATATTACACCTGCATTTTTTAAACCAAAGGGCATAGCAGTGTAGCAATAAATACTTGTTGGTGTCATGAAGGCAGTATCCTCCTGGTCTGAAGGTTCCATTTGGATCTGCTGGAATCCTGAAGATGCATCCATGAAGGTTAACATCTCATGGTCGGCTGTAGCATCCACCATTGAGTCAATATGAGGAAGAGGAAATGGGTCTTTGGGATAAGCTTTATTTAAGTCTGTGTAATCTACACAAACTCTCCATTTCCCATTTTTCTTTTGCACCACAACTACATTCGCCAGCCATTTAGGAAACTTCACTTCCCTAATCATCTTGCTAATTAGTAGTCTTTCAACTTCCTCTTGGATGATCACATTTCGCTCCAGAGCAAACTTCCTTCTCTTTTGTTGGACAGGCTTGAATGATCTGTCAATACCGAGCTTATGTGTTATAATATCCTTGGAAATACCTGTCATATCCTCGTGCTTCCACGCGAATGTTGACATCCTGCATTTCAAAAAACTAGTCAATTGGTCTTCAATATCCTGAGGGATATTGGTTCCCACGAGCACCGAGATATCCGCATTATGCTGAACCAGGATCACTTTCTTTACATCCTGTTCTGAAGCCTCCATAATATCCTGGCCTCGAATCTTTAATTGCTATGCTGCACTTGGCTTTGTTGAGGATTTCATTGAAGAAGAATAACACTGCTTTGCTTCATGTTGATCACTTTCCACCTTGACAACTCCCCAAGGAGTAGGGATCTTGATGCATTTATGGTAGGTTGACAGAACAGCTTTCATATCATGGATCCAAGGCCTACCTAGTATAATATTATAGTAGGATAAAGAGTCCATGACACAAAAGCGCTGCATTGAGTTGACCCCTTGAATATACAGAGGCAACTTTATCTCCCCTACGGTATTCCTAGCTTCTCCACTGAAACCAACGAGCACAGTGGACTTCGAAGTAATGTCCATCGGAGATACATTCATCCTCTTCAATGTTTCCAGCTGAATTATGTTGACTGAGCTGCCATTATCCACTAATATCATGCGTACAAAATGGTTAGCAACATATAACGTTATCACTAAGGCATCATGATGGGGATCCAGGACAGTATCCCTGTCATCATTATCGAACATGATGACTTTGTCAGTTGTGAGGGTTGACATCCTTGTCGGCTTATCTCCCCTCTCTGCTTTGGCTTCCTTCAAGTGTCTTTTTGCCGTAGAATACGATGTGCCGCATATGTCGGATCCTCCTGAAATAAAGTTAAGTTAATTATTTTTGCATCCGCAGAAGGTGATGCTGCCCGTTCAGGATCCTTCTCAGGATCCTGACCTTTATTATTCTTTCTTCCTAAGAGGCCCTTCAGATATCCCTTACTCAAGAGATAGCTTATTTCTTTTCTTAAAGCGAAGCAATCCTAAGTAACATGCCCGAAGTCCTCATGGAAAGCACACCATTTGGACTTGTCCTTCCAATCAGCCTTTTGTTGATTCTTTCTGAGCCATCTTGCTTTGTCTCCTAAACCCTGCATAGCATACATTAGTTCTGGTATGTTAATAGAAAAACAATATTCAGACAACTCAGGATACTCCTCAGGATCCTCGTCTTCAACAGCATTCACGTTTTTGCTATCATTTCTGCCATATGGTTTTGAGCAATATGGTTTATACGAGGATTCTGATTTCCTGTTGGTTGACTCATAGGTTGTGGACGAATTCATTCTCTCTTGCATCTTTTTATCATCCTCCAGCCGAATGTATCTTAAAGCCATGTTATGAGCTTCGTCGAGATTCCTGCAGGGATTCATTACAAGATCCTGATAAAATTGAGAATCCTTTTGCAACCCCATCTTGAAGGCTTGCACAGCTGTTGCAACATCAAGATGTGGAATATCTAAGGATTCCCTACTAAACTTGTTCACATAATCCCTCAAGGATTCCTGAGGTCCTTTAGTTATCCTGTAAAGATCACTGGTTAGTTTCTCAAAACTCCGGCTGCAAGAAAATTGACTATTAAATAAATTAACTAAATGAGCAAAAGAAGTAATTGAGTGAGGAGGAACGTTTAACAGCCATTTTAAGGTTGATCCTGTTAAGGTAGAACCGAAACCCTTGCACGGGCACGCTTCTTTGAGGTCTGGGGGGATAGGGTTGATTTCCATCCTTTCCCTATACTGGGCAATATGCTCCTCAGGATCAGTAGTTCCGTCATAGAGCTTCATGTTGGGGGTTTGAAATCTTTTTGGGATTTCAGCATCACAAATGGGATATGCAAACCGGGATATCCTGTGGCTGTCCTGGGATACTTCAGGAATTGGCTGAACCACCCTAGGTACACTGGATATCATGTCCTTCAGTTTCTGAAGCTCCCTGGAAAATGCTGATGTCATACCTGCATCCTGCAAAGATCCAACACCATTAGTGGTAAGAGTATTATTATTATTAGATACATTACCAGCTTGGGGGTTCTGGCCATATCCTGAAGCATATCCTGAGCTTCTCATAGTTGATACTCTTACTGAAGAAGGTATCTTAGGAGTATGATTCTGGGAATGGCTAGGCACAATATTCCCCCGTTTATCCTCAGTATAAACTGCAGAACTGAAGTTCAAAGCCCTGGGTTGCAAGGGAGTGACAGTATCTTCAGCAGGCCTACTCGGGCCGGATTTCAAGAGTTGTATCTCTCTTATCAGCTTCTGATTAGTTTCCTGCTGCTGCTTCATCTGTTCCTGTACACTACCAAACAAATTCAGAATTTCTTCGTTAGAAGTCAAAACAGGAGCGGATCCCTGGACATTGCGAGCGGGGATAACATCCCTAGCCACATGACTTTCAGTTCCCTGTGATGAGGCTTGAATTCTCGGAGGTGGTGGTGGAAGCACCGAACCAATTGTTGCAGAGGTTGTGGCAGACACGGTGGAAGAGCTCATGTTTGATCTCGAAGCCATTGAGAATAGTGTGGCAAAAATTTTTGAAAATAGAAAACCAAGTAACGATTTTGCAAAAGCTTTTAGTAGAAATAGCACCACTTGCGCCACGGTGGGCGCCAAATTGTTTTGGTCAAAAATTACCGAAGCAATTAAGTGATCAAATTAGTAAAGTGAGGTAGTGTGCTAGAAATGTACGTTGAAAATATGCTAGTTAAGTTGTTTGCAAAAACAGTTTCAGGATACGGCTCAGGATATAGAGCTATATCTATGATCAAACGATGAGCAAAAATGTAAAGGATGACACAGGATATACGAGGAAAGCCCTTGATCAATCTAGATTGCCGGCACAAAACCTCGGGAGCTGACAATCACAGCTGCCTTGTTCTTCTATTACTTCAAATTTCAGGATACAGTGCAGGATATGATGCGGATCAACTACGTGTTACAATGTAATTCGAGTACAAGTGTTTTTGTGTAGTGATTGCTAGTAGCTAGAGAGTAAAGTGTGCGAAAGAGAGTGTGTGACTTAATCTGATCCGATCAGTCTATTTATAGTTAAATGAAATCAACTAACTATCCTATTAAACCGGGAC
>JARYGA010015872.1:0-28224 GCA_030545235.1 Helianthus tuberosus | reverse complement strand
AAATAAGTTACCCGTTAAGCAAGGGGTACCTGAAGGATTTGCTGGGAAGAAAGAAGAATAAAGGTCAGGATCCTGAACGAGCAGCATCACCCCCAGCAGATGCCAAAATAATTAACTTTATTTCAGGAGGATCCGACATTTGTGGGACTTCATATTCTGCGGCCAAGAGACATGCGAAGGAAGCTAAGACTGAAAGGGGAGACAAACCAGCCAGAATGACTACCTTTACAACCGATAAAGTGATCACTTTTGATAGTGATGACAGGGATACTGTCCAGGATCCTCACCATGATGGTCTCGTAATAACATTATATGTTGCTAACCATTTTGTACGCAGGATATTGGTGGACAATGGTAGCTCTGTCAACATAATTCAGCTGGAAACATTGAAGATGATGAATGTATCTCCGATGGACATTACTTCGAAGTCCACTGTGCTCGTTGGTTTCAGTGGAGAAGCTAGGAATACCATAGGAGAGATAAAATTACCAGTATATGTTGAAGGGGTCAACTCGATACAACGCTTCTGTGTGATGGACTCCCTATCCTGCTATAACATCATACTAGGCAGGCCATGGATCCATGACATGAAGGCTGTGCCATCGACTTATCACCAGTGCATCAAGATCCCTACCCCTTGGGGGGTCGTTAAAGTTGATAGTGATCAGCAGGAGGCAAAGGAATGCTACTCATCCTCAATGAAATCCTCAACCAAGCCTAATCCAGCATAGCAATTAAAGATGCGGGCCCAGGATATCGTGGAGGCTTCAGAGTAGGATATGAAGAAAGTTATCCTGGATCAGGATAATCCTGATATCTCGGTGCTCGTAGGAACCAATATCCCTCAGGATATTGAAGAACAATTAACTAACTTTTTGAAGTGCAGGATGTCAACATTTGTATGGAAGCATGAGGATATGACAGGTATATCCAAAGACATTATTACTCACAAGCTTAGAATTGACAGGTCGTTCAAGCCTGTTCAGCAAATAAGAAGGAAGTTTGCTCCTAAAAGAAATACAATCATACAAGAGGAAGTTGAAAGGTTGTTGAAGTCCAAAATGATCGGAGAAGTCAAGTTTCCAAGATGGCTGGCAAATGTGGTCGTAGTACAGAAGAAAAATGGGAAATGGAGAGTCTGTGTAGATTACACAGACTTGAATAAGGCTTGTCCTAAAGACCCATTTCCTCTTCCTCATATCGATGCAATGGTGGATGCTACTGCTGGGCATGAAATGTTAACATTCATGGACGCATCCTCAGGATTTCAGCAGATTCAAATGGAGCCTTCGGACCAGGAGGATACTACCTTCATGACACCAACAGGTATTTATTGCTATACTGATATACCTTTCGGTTTGAAAAATGCAGGTGCAACATACCAGAGATTGGTGAACATGATGTTCAAAGTTAAGCTGGGGGACACAATGGAGGTATACATCGATGATATGGTGGTGAAATCTAAAAAGGCTGAGGATCACCTCTAGGATATTAAGGGAGCATTTGATATCTTAGATCAGTATAACATGAAGCTGAATCCTGCTAAGTGCCATTTCGGGGTGGAGGCAGGAAAGTTTCTAGGATATATGGTGACCAAAAGAGGAATAGAGGCAAGCCCGGAGCAGATCAAAGCCATCTTGAATATCAAATCACCTTCAAATATGAAGGATGTTCAACGATTGACAGGCCGAGTAGCAGCATTGAACAGATTTATTTCAAGATCCTCGGAAAAATGCAAGGAATTTTATGATATCCTCAAGAAGAATAAGAAGTTCGAATGGGAAGCAAAGCATGAAGCAGCCTTGCAGGATTTGAAGAGATATCTCTCAACTGCACCTCTATTGATGAAGACTGAAAATGGTGAACCACTATCCCTATACCTCGCTGTATCAGGGAATGCTGTAACTGCCGTTCTTATAAAGGACCATGAAGGTCAGCAATATCCTGTCTATTATGTTAGTAAAAGTTTACTAGATGCTGAAACTAGATATTCTCATCTAGAGAAATTGATATTAGCCCTAGTTATGGCATCAACAAAACTTAGACATTATTTTGAGACACATAGGATTCATGTTAAAACCAATTATCCTGTTAAAAACGTGCTTAGGAAACCCGAGATGTCAGGTAGGTTGGCTAAGTGGTCAGTAAAACTGAGTGCTTATGATTTAGTATATGAGCCTAGAAATGCCATAAAGTCTCAGGCTTTAGCTGACTTTGTGGCTGATTTCGGTAGTGACATTCAAAACGAAGTAGATTTAGAAGTACAGCAGCTAGGAGAAAACTTAGAATGTTGGACATTGTATACTGATGGTGCATCTAACGTAAGAGGTGTAGGTTTAGGTATACTACTAAAATCGCCACAGGGGGACATATTACCCCAGGCTATTAGGTGTGAATTTCCTGCTACTAATAATGAGGCAGAATATGAGGCTTTAATTGCAGGATTAGAGTTGGCTAAAAATATGAATATCAAGAATTTGCAAGTATATGTTGACTCTTTGTTAATCACTAATCATTTTAATGGAACCTATGCAGTTAAAGGAGAGAAGTTAATTGAGTATCTCGAAATTCTAAAAAAATTAGCAGGATATTTCGATATTTTTACACTTGAACAGGTACCAAGAGAGGATAACGCTGAAGCTGATGCCTTAGCAAATTTGGGATCATCGGTCAGGATACCGGAAGGGACCCGAATACCAATATTACATATCCTATATCCTATGACGAATCCTCAGGATAAGGAAGTAATAAGTATTCAGAATCCCGATGAGGAGTATCCTGAGGATGATCCTAAGTCCTGGACGGCTCCAATCATGAGATATCTCAAGGAAGGACACATCCCAAAGAATGAGAATCCTAAAGCCTTTAGAATGAAGGTATCACGATTCACTATTATAAATGATGTTTTGTATAAGAAATCTCTTGCAGGACCATATCTGAGGTGCTTGGAGGATCCCGAAACCAAAGAAGTACTTCAGGATATACATGAAGGGGATTGTGGCAACCATACTGGGGGCAGGTCCTTATTCTCAAAAATATTAAGGACAGGATATTATTGGCCGACGATGAGGAAAGATGCCACAGAATATGCTCGACGATGTGATGCATGTCAAAGACATAGTAACATATTACATCAGCCTGCTGAACCGCTGTTTGTTTCCCCTTGGCCGTTTATGAAGTGGGGTATGGATATAGTGGGAAAGCTTCCAAAGGCTCCAGGAGGAAAGGTTTTCATGTTGGCAATGACGGATTATTTCTCCAAGTGGGTTGAAGCAGAAGCATTTGTTCAAGTTAGAGATCAGGAAGTGGTATCCTTCATAAAAAGGAATATCCTAACTAGGTTTGGAATACCAGCTGAGATAATTTGTGACAACGGATCTCAATTTATAAGTAAAAGGACTACTGACTTCTGCAAGAGTTGGGGAATCAAAATGATTACATCTACCCTGGTACATCCTCAAGCAAATGGACAAGCTGAATCCTCAAACAAGATAATTGTCAACAACTTGAAGAAGAGATTAGGGGCCAAGAAAGGAAGATGGGCAGAAGAACTACCCTTTGTTTTGTGGGCTGATAGAACGACGGTAAAAAATGCAACTGGTCAAACCCCATTTTCCTTAGTGTTTGGAGCAGAAGCGGTGATCCCGACGGAAATGGTGATACCCACAGCAAGATCCAACCTCAGGAATCCTGAGCAGAATCCTGAAGTCCTATGCCAGGAGCTGGATACTATTGATGAGACAAGAGATGCAACACGGCTAAGAATGGCAGCATATCAACAAAGGATATCCAGAGCATACAACAAGAATATAAGGACTAGAAGGTTCAAAGTTGGAGATTGGGTGTTAAGAAAGGTTTTTCAGAATACTACTAATCCTGCTGATGGAAAGCTGGCTCCAAAATGGGAAGGACCATATGAGGTTGAATCAGAATCAGGAAAAGGTGCATACCGACTCAAGAATATGGAGGGGGATATGCTACCGAGATCTTGGAATGCTATACACCTTAAGCTTTATTTCAAGTGAGTTTAGAATTTAATTTCTAACTCAGGATGGTATGAATTCTATCTCTTTTAAATATGTTTGATTTGATTTATTCTTTGAAACCCAATACTGACTTAAGCATCGGAGGGGTGTTAGCCAAGCTAACACCCACCTTAGTTTGAAGATGTTTTGCAGTATATGCTTCGGGATATAGCACCAGGATACTTCAGAAGATTAGAGGATTGGCCCCCTCTCTCACGTATAAGGGATCCTGATCCCTTCACAGGTTTAAAGGTATTCACCTTTCTTCCGAATTGGGTTCAAACACCCCGCCTGGAGCGCAAGTTATTCGGGAATAGTTCAAGGTGGCGGGACCAGTTCATGTAAAAGTGGCTGACAATTTCGTTACTATTGGCTATATCCTGAATCCTAAAGGTATATGAGGATTGATCACCCTCTCTCACGAAAGGGTATTTTCATACTCTCTAAGGTTTAAAGGTTTTCACCTTTCTAAGTCTTGGAGTTATACACTCCCGCCTGTAGCGCACGAAAATTTGGGATTTCCCCCAGGATACGAGGGATTTATCTCCAGTACATTTTTGGGTTTTACCCCTGTAACACGAAAAATTGTCTATACAATTGGAACTGATGTCCAGAAAATTTCTAAGTATTCGAAGACATTATGCACAGGGGACATTCCTACTGAGGCAGTTGTGTAAAGCTCAAAGGATAAAGCTCGGACCTAGTACACTAAGTGTCTCAGACAGGGGACATCTTCATTGGAAAAGTTGCAAAAGGATTGAAGTTTGAGAATAGGGTTACACTCTATTCCTGGTATGATCTTTCCTTTGTAAACGTTATTTAAATTATTTGAGTTTTTGAAACTATGTTTGACAAAAGCTTAAGCATCCTGATTAGGATAAATTCTCGGGATATATTCTCAAAATGTATTTTCAAAATACTTTTCAGGATATTTGATTAAAATATTTGGAAGTGATACTAGTTTGAAATTAAAACCTTGATCAAACAAGTATTGTCAAAACAGGTTTTAGAAAGTGGACTATCTTTTATTCTTTAAAAGTTTTCTCTAAAGTTGATTGAACTTTTAGAAGTTTTATTTAATAAAAGTTTTCATAATATATCACTGAGTATATTGATCAGGATATTTTCGAAAGATAGTTGTACAAAATTTTGCAAAGCTAAATACAGAAAACAATAGCAAGTCAATTGAAAGATAAAGTTATTTGAAATAAGCGATACCAGTTGATAACCGAAGGTTTCATCCTAAAACCCAGGACCCATCCACCTTCGGCTATCAAATTGTTTTGATGCAGAAATAAAAATTGTTCATAAGAAATAAAATTGTTCAAACAATTTAAAGAGAATAAGTTTTAGGAGGCAGCGCCTTCTTCGTTCATGATAATTTCAGCAGCATCCGTCTCGGGATCCGCCTCAGCATCCCTCTCAGCATCGATTGGTTTTTCAACTGCTTTGGAAGATCCTTCAGCAGCTGGTTTGGCAGAAGTGCCACCGAGGCTCTTTAGCTTCGTTTCCCAGGCACCGACGTCCCAAGAAGGGCATTCAAAGCCTAGTGTTTTGGCTTCATGGGCCATCTTTAGCCTGGCCTGGAGGAGAGAAGTGACGACGGAACTCTTAAGGCTTTCCCGGTAGCTGACCATATCCCGTTCATGTTGAGCATGGGCAGCGTCAAGATCGGCTTGGGCCTGGAGAGTAGCTTTGTTGAGAGCAGTCTGGTGTTCTTGAGTCATAGCCTTGAACTTCTCCACGTAATGCCGAGATTTAGCGGGTGCAATCATGCCTTGATCGGAGATCGTAACTTCGGCTTTCTTTAACTTGGATTCAAGCGTCTTGTTGAGCCCGCAGGATTCTTGATATAGATGAACCAGACGTTCAAGACCCTGCAAAAATAAGAGGACAGGTATTGATTTTGATAAATCCTTGTAAATGGTATAAGCTGCAGGATATGGTTTGAGAATACTAACCTGGTTGAGAAAGGAAGTCATAAACCCGCTTGCTTCGATGAACCCGTAATTCTCATAGGGAAATGTGTCAGAGATGACAGGGGAATCGGGCTCTTTCCTTTTACGGGAGCCTGAACTCCGGGGCCTGGTAGCCGGCGAAGGTTTGGGAATGACGATGGCTTTGGAACTACTGGGTTTGGATGAGGCTGTGGCCTTGGGACTAGGTTCCTTCTTAATTTGAACCTGATCAGAATAACTGTCCAACTCGTCGAGGTCAAAGACTTCGGGGATCTTGGCTGGTGCTGCGTAAAGGGAAAATTTTTACATCTTTATTACTCTTCATTCTATTATATTGTGTTAACTAATTATTTTAAAAGTAATCCTTACCAGACATTTCAGATGACGAGTACTGACTGGAACTCGGGATATGTGTGGTAAAACTCCTGTCACTTGCAGGTAATTGGTAAACAGTTTTGATTCTTTTCTCTGATTTCGCAGTAGGGGGAGCTACTTCCTTGAAATTTACTGCAAAGGAATAAAAAAGAAGGATATTAGCAAAAAATAAATATCTAAAGGTACATGGGAACATTCATAACCCTACCGGTGGTTAACCACTCCACCGGAAGGCTAGCACCCTCAGCAATGGAGTCTCGTTTGACGAAGAAGAACTTACGTTGCCACCCGTCTTTGTTTTTGGTGGCTTTAAGAATAAGGGGTTTGTTGGAAGTCGAAAAAAGCAAGAACCGGCTAGAACCATGAGATCGAAGGCGGTAAGCGATTGGCAGATCTTCGATACAAAGGTCGGGACAGTGAAGGTTTTTAATTTGGTTGAGTACGATTAATACCCTCCAGACCATGGGCATGGTCTGAGCAAAGGAAATACCGGTGGTCCGGAAGAATTGCATCATAAATTCGGGAAAAGGGTATCGAAGACCTAGCGAGAAAGGGTATGCTGGGAAGCAGATCCAATCAGTAGAAGAAACATCCGATCGAATTGACCGATCGAATGGTCTAAAGACCGTGTTATCGGGGAAAGCTCCGGAAGCTCTCAAGGCCGCAATGTCTGCGTTATCAAAGGCACAGACTTCCTTCTCGGGATTTTTGAGAAGATTCTGCTGAATGAAGGTCTCGGGTGATTCACCGGTTTGGGAATAAGTTCTGGCAGCCATTGCAGATAAAGAAAGAAAGATCAATAAAAGATGAATGAAAAGTAGGAAATTACCTGGAGACTCCGTTCGAGATATCTGCTTTTCAAACAAGAAGAGAGAAGATATAGGAGCATTGTAGATCTCCATCGAGTTAAAAGCGCGTTGGAAGTTATGATGTGATCTTGACCGTCGTCTCGATTTAATTGCCTTGATTTACGAGATAGAATTTTTAAAATATATCCGTTGGATTGGTATACCAACAGATATATTTGGGGACAATTGTTATGGGTCATTTTCTGAGCGTACATATCCTGACTAATATCCTGCTTTTGGTTTTTTGCTTGTGATCAGGATACTGGATTAGGATATTGCTAATATCCTGGGGTTAATTGAATTAACCACATGCAGGTTAGGTGCTGTGGGTTACTAACGGTCAGATGGACTTCTTCTCCTCAAGACTCGGGCGTATCTGTTATGTGGGAGACGTTGAACCCGAAAGACCAGGTCTACAACATTCGAGTGGGGAATATTCGCCGGATCCCAGTTATTTAGGATAGTTTGTTGCATTTCTTTTACTATAAATAGATGGGGGCGGATCAAATTAAGGCACACAACTTTTACACACACTTTCGAACACTTTTGCTCTCTAGCTCACTGCAAACACTATACACAAACACTTGTATTCGAATTACATTGTAACACCTAGTTGATCCGCATCACATCCTGCACTGTATCCTGATATTTGAAGTAATAGAATAACAAGGCAGCTGCGATTGTCAGCTCCCGAGGTTTTGTGCCGGCGATCTAGATTGATCAAGGGCTTTCCTCGTACATCACGTGTCAACCTTTACTTTTTTTCTCATTGTTTGATCATAGATACAGCTTTATATCCTAAGCCGTATCCTGAAACTGTTTTTACAATTAACTTGGTTAACATATTTTTCACACATAATTCTAGCACACTACCTCACTTAACTAATTTGATCACTTAATTGCTTCGGTAATTTTTGACCAAAACAATAATATATAATATATAATAATATTATATAATATATAATTTATATAATATTTATATAATGCATATATTTGTTTTGGTCAAAAATCACACAAGGATAATGCAACCAAATCTGATTTTGTGAGGTGTGATGCTTGGTTAATTGAATAAATGACAAGTATATGAAATCAACGATGAACACCGAGATTTATACGAGGAAAAAGCCCTTGATCTTTAGAAGATCTCCGGCATAAAAAACCTCGGGTGATGGAAACTACCGATCACCAAATATATTGGAAAAACAACAATGATCCTTGTACAACTTCGGAAGAAAACAAGCTCAATACAATGAATTGCTAGTATAAGTGTGTGTTTTTGCTAAGTGTTTGCAGAGAATTCGAGTGTTGTGTGTTGTTTGTGTGGTGTGTTCGACTTATGCCTCAAAATGAGCTCGTTTTCCCCTTAAAAGATAGAAAAAAATCAACTAACTAACTTTCCGAAAAAGGTGGAAGTCACCCATGATCACCACAAACAGTTATTTCTTCATTAAGCACGTGCCTATGAAGCATATTCCACGAGATTCCAGCAAAGAAGTAGTCCACTATGTCCATTATCTGCATTTAAACATTAAAAATGTGACAATTGTTAGAAATCATAAGTTCTGTTAAGGATCTTGTGATCCTCAGACTCCCTGCATCATCCATTAAGGATCCGTGATCCATGCCCAGTCTTAGGATAGATGATCCTTAGCATAAAATTCATGCCCTAACAATTGCTCCCAATATGGCAGTTGTGATAAGGATTCACAGCTGTCATATTTCCGTTAGAAGCGGACTGGCCGTTGCTGCTGGTAACTAGTCGTTACACTGCCTGTCATCACTGATAAGACCTGCTATAATCATCATTGCAAAATATAGAGTTAGAAATAACTCCTCAAGTGCCTTTACAGATCAGAAGATCCTTCTGTTCGTAGAGAATGGATCCTTCTACACCGTTCGATATTAACCTTCCTGCACTTTAATATCTGCATATACACTTTAACTGTTAGATAGCCCTGTCCGGCCTGGGTGGATGGTCCACGGTTTTGCTGGTGAAATCCAGGCCAGATGATTTTGATACATATTGAATGGGTAATAACATTAAAATTTTTTAGCTACATCTGTAGTTGTTTCTTCCCTTTTTATTTTCCATGTATGCTTTCTATTTCCAAAGATATCATCGCCAAACAACTGGAAAGTTATTGGAAATCTGATGATAATGTTAAACTTTTAACAAAAAACTTGAAGTGTTCATATAAATGTGGATCAATGATCCTTAACCAAAAAGGATAAGAGACAACTTGCAGCTTAGGAAAAGTTAGAATATAACATACCAGAGAATCCAAGTTAGGATTCTATATCCTTGTAAACTAATACTGAATAAAATGTGTGAAAAGTAAAGTTTCCAGGATCCTTAATGTCAGAACTTGTATAACTTTAGAGCTCCAAGATCCTGTAAGAAAAACAAACTTCGGACAAAGCCAAATAATTGGGAATGAACCCATAATAACTGGGGACAAGCCCAAATAAACTGGGGACAAGCCCAACAAACTGGGGACAAGCCCACATAAACTGGAGACAAGCCCAACAAACTGGGGACAAGCCCAAATAAACTGGGGACAAGCCCAACAAACTGGGGACAAGCCCAAATAAACTGGGGACAAGCCCAAATAAACGGGTGTAAACTGGGGTCAAGCCCAAATAAACTTGTGTAAACTGGAGTATGGCCCTCACTGGCGACTATCCAAACTTGAGCGACATGAAAATGCCGAAACCTTAGCTAACGTGAAAACGTTAGAAACCTTAGGAACGGATGTATGGTACGTCTACCATTATACGTAGGATCCTGAATACAGCCAGTACAATGAAATTGTCAGCCCCTAAAGCGGGTACTGGTCGCATTGCCTTGAACTGCACCAGGATCATCGTGCGCTACTGGCGAAACTGGGGACAGGCCCAAAACTGGGGACAGGCCCAAAACTGGGGACAAGCTCAAAAAAACTAGGGACAAGCCCAAAAAAACTTTGGAGAGTTGGCCAACCACTTTGATCTTCTATAAAATGATAATAACTCTGCAAAAGCTTAAACTTTATGAAAATAGATGTTAAATGTTTAACATCTTTGCCTTATGATAAGTAATAAGTATAAAATGAATGAAAATGAAAGTAATGTGTTACCAAATGTAGAATCATATATCCTTTGAGGATCCTGGATCCTTAATCAGAATACCGGTATTGCTGAGGATCCCTGATCCTTCTTACTTAAAGTATTTTTTGAGATGAACAACATTCCAAGCTCTTGGTAGGAGATCACCATCCATTGTTAACAAATGATATGCCCCATTTCCTGCTTCAGCTTCAATTAAGTAGGGACCTTGAAATCTTCTGAACCTGACATTCTTGTTGTATGCTCCAGCCATTCTTTGTTGATAACTGGCCATCAAATCTGGTAATAATAGGATGAAGGAGCTCCGCTGGTTGATGAAGGATAATGCTATGTCTTTGACAAGCATTACATTTCTTTGTGTATTCCAAAGCATACTTCTTCCTCATAGGCCAATAGCATCCTGTTCTGAGGATCCTTAAGAATAGTGCTCTGCCCCCAGTGTGGTTTCCACAGTCTCCTTCATGAAAATCCTTTAGAACTTCTTGAATTTCTGGATCCTCAATGCACCGCAACTAGGGACCTACAAGAGATATCTTGTATAACATGTCATTTAGTATGGTGAATTAAGATACCTTGACTTTGAAAGCTCTGGGGGTTTCTCCTGTAGGAATCTCTCCATGTTGTATATATCTCAGGATTGGAAGGATCCAGGATCCTGAATTTGATTGTGCACCATCACTAGGTATGATTGCAGAATCCTCTACTATCTCCATAGCTATGTGATCCTCAATAGCAGGGGCTAAGACATGAATGATGAGTATTTTCACATCCTCTGGAATCTTCAGTGATGATCCAAGATTGGCTAGAGCATCAGCTTCTGCATTTTTCTTTCCTGTGTACCTGTGATAGACTGAAAAAAGCAAAAGAGTCTGCCAGTTTCCTGACTATTTCTAAGTACTTGATTAGCTTTTCACCTTTGACAGTGTAAGAACCGTTATAACGATTAGTAATTAATAGAGAATCTACATATACTTGAAGATACCTGATCCTCATATTGTTAGCTAATTGCAAACCTGCTATCAAGGCCTCATACTCTGCCTCATGATTAGTGGTTTGGAATTCACATGCAATGGATTGGGGTATAATGTCCCCCTGTGGCGATTTTAGTAGTGTGCTTTGTCTAGTTCCTTTAACATCTGAAGCTCCATCCGTGAGAAGTGTCTAAGGATCCTTGGTCTTCTCAAGTTGTTGAACTTCTAATTCAGCTTCCCTTTGTAGATCACTACTGGAATCAGCCACAAAGTCAGCTACAGCTTGGGACTTGATGGCAGTCCTGGGTTCATACTTAATGTCATATGCAATAAGCTTGGTTGCCCACTTTTCCATTCTAGCTGACATTTGAAGTTTCCTAAGAACATTCTTGATAGGAAGGTTAGTTTTCACAATAATGGTGTGAGTTTCTAAATAATGTCTATGTTTAGCAGAAGCCATAATTAAATCAAGAATTAATTTCTCTAAATGAGAATACCTTGCCTCAACATCAAGTAGAATTTTACTTACATAGTATACCAGATGTTGAGAGCCTTCATGATCCTTAACTAGGATCACACTTACTGCTTTAGCTGAAATAGCTAAGTATAAGGATAACGATTCTCCATTTTCTGGTTTCATCAGGGCTGGTGCCGAGGAAAGATAATCCTTAAGAACCTTGAGTGCAGCTTCATGCTTATCAGTCCACTCAAACTTGCCTTGAGCAATTTGTCTACCTCTTCTTGGATAATGGCATTCCTTTCAAGTGCAAACTTTCTCCTTTTTTGGTGTATTGGATTGAAAGACCTGTCAATACCAAGTTTGTGAGTAATAACATTCTTAGATATACCTGTCATATCTTCATGTTTCCAAGCAAAGGTAGATTTTCTTCTTTCTAAGAAGGATACTAAATCCTGCTCAATACTGTCTAGGATCCCAGATCCTATAAAAATTTTGGATTCAAGATCCTCTGGGTTCAACAGAATATCCTTGACATCTTGCTCTCTTGCCTCCATGATGTCTTGCTCCTTGGAGGCTGGCTTCATTGAAGAAGTGTAACAGTTCTTTGCCTCATGCTGATCACATCCCATTGAGGGGGACTGCCTTCATATCGTGTATCCATGGCCTGCCAAAGATAACATTATAGAAAGATAAGAAATCAATAACATAGAATTTTTTAATAGAATTCACTCCCTCTATATAAATATGAAGTTTAATGTCCCCCAATGTAATCTTTGTCTCTACACTGAATCCCACAAGGATAGATGATCTTGGGACAATATCAGATATAAGGATGTTCATTATTTTGAGGACATCCAACTGAATTAAGTTCACTGAGCTTCTCCCATCAATGAGAATCCTGCGAACAAAATGGTTAGATATAAATAATGTAACAACCAAACCATCATGATGAGGATCCTGTATGTCCACATGACCATCCCTATCAAAGGATATGACTTTTTCCTGGGTAAGAATGGAAGTTCGAACAGGTCTGTCCCCATTCTCCATCTTTGTTTCCTTTGCATGTCTTTTAGCTGCTGAGAACCTCCGGAGATGAAATGGATGATTTGAGCATCAGCTGGTGGAGGAGGAGCTTTTCCAGGAACATTCTTAGAATCCTGGATCCTTGACTTTTTCCTTCCAAGCAATTCCTTCAAGTATCCTTTGCTCAAAAGATAACCTATCTCCTTCCTTAATGCTATGCACTCATCTGTGAGAAGACCAAAATCCTCATGGTAAGCACACCATTTCGATTTGTCTTTGGTAGCAGGCAGTTTGTCATTTCTCCTTGGCCACCTAGCCTTGTCACCTAAATTCTGCATAGCAAGGATTAGTTCACTATTATCAGCAGAAAAAACAATATTCAGAAATAGGAAAATAATCCTCATCGTCTTCCTCTTGTTCCAGAGCATGCACATTCTGGTTATCATGATTTGAGTATTGCTTGGATCAGTTATTCATGAAATAGGATCCTTGTTTGTCTTGCTTTGAGGATCCTGACAACCTCTCCTGGATCCTTTTATCATCCTCTAAACGGATGAATCTAAGCGCCCTGCTCCTTACCTCATCTAGGTTCCTGCAAGGTGTCATAACAAGATCATCATAGAACTGAGAATCCTTAAGTAAACCCATTTTAAAAGCCTCTACAGCTGTGGCTATATCTAAGTTAGGGATTTCTAAGGATTCTCTACTGAATTTAATTATGTAATCTCTAAGTGATTCATTATGACCTTGTGTTACCCTATATAAATCGCTAGTTAATCGTTCAAATCTCCTACTACATGAATATTGACTATTGAACAAGTTAACTAGATTAGAAAATGAAGTAATAGAGTAAGGGGGAAGACTTAGCAGCCATTTAAGAGCTGATCCTGTAAGAGTGGATCCGAAACCCTTGCATAGACATGCTTCTTTTAACCGCTCAGGAATTGGATTGATCTCCATCCTTTCTCTGTATTGAGCCACATGCTCTTCTGGATATGTTGAACCATCATACAACTTCATGGTTGGTATCTGGAACCTTTTAGGAATTTCTGCATCACAAAGGGGTGGTGCAAAACGAGATATCCTATGGCTTCCATCTTGGATTTCAGGAATGGGTTTGACCACTCCTGGAACGCTGGATATCATATCCTTCAATTTCTGTAATTCCCTAGCCATAGCCTAGTTGATACCTGTATCCTGCATAAAGCCATGGTTAGCAGTATATGAATTATTCAAAATGTTATCTCCCAGAGGATTCAAGTTTGGAGTTCCGGATGTGAATCCATATTGGCGGGATTCTGGTATGATCGAGGGACCAGAAGAAGCAATGGTCTGCATTGGAATGAAGTCTCCTTGATGAACATCTGAACTTCCAGGTTGTACACTTCTTAAGGATCCTTGATCCTGAAAGATGTTGGATCCTTGATGTGCTGTGAATGAAGGTCTTGGAGGATAATCCATGGATCCGGAAACCTGAGATGAGGATCCTTGAACCTGGGAGGAGGATCCTTGAACCTGAGAGGATCCTTGAACCTGAGAGGAGGATCCTTGAACCTGAGAGGATCCTTGAACCTGAGAGGATCCTTGAACCTGAGAGGAGGATCCTTGAACCTGAGAGGATCCTTGAACCTGGGAGGAGGATCCCTGAATTGGCTGCGTCCCCATGCATCCTCCTAAACTGGTGAAGAATCCCTGATGCTGAAATGAGGATCCTGAAGGCTGGAAAGAGGATCCTTGAGCCTGAGACATTGCCGATAATCCAGAACGCATTCCTGTTGATCCACCCTGTATTGGACATCTGGAGCTGCAAAGTGCTGGGAAGTTATGACCGGAATGTCGAAATTCAGCGACCTCGGCATCAAAGGGGAGTGATCCTCTGCTGATTTTATCAATTTCACGAAGGATCCTGCCATTAGTTTGGTCCTGTTGTTGCATGTATCCTCTCATCTGCAAAATCAAAGCATAAAGATCACTGTTAGTAAGTGTAGAGGAAGAAACAACAGTTGGTTTTGTGAAAACGGGGGTTGTCTTCTTCGGAGCATTCTTCTAGAATGCAGGGATAAGATAATGCAACGGTGGAATGCCCTGTGATGAGGTAACCGCCGACATGGAACTTGAAGAAGTTTTTCCCTGAGAAGCCATGTGGTTGAAGGTGATGAACCGAAATGACCGAAATGAACAAAATTTCTCAGAAATGAAGCACCAATTGCCCCACGGTGGGCGCCAAACTGTTTTGGTCAAAAATCACACAAGGATAATGCAACCAAATCTGATTTTGTGAGGTGTGATGCTTGATTAATTGAATAAATGACAAGTATATGAAATCAACGATGAACACCGAGATTTATACGAGGAAAAAGCCTTTGATCTTTAGAAGATCTCCTGCATAAAAAACCTCGGGTGATGGAAACTACCGATCACCAAATATATTGGAAAAACAACAATGATCCTTGTACAACTTCGGAAGAAAACAAGCTCAATACAATGAATTGCTAGTGTAAGTGTGTGTTTTTGCTAAGTGTTTGCAGAGAATTCGAGTGTTGTGTGTTGTTTGTGTGGTGTGTTCGACTTATGCCTCAAATGAGCTCGTTTTCCCCTTAAAAGATAGAAAAAAATCAACTAACTAACTTTCCGAAAAAGGTGGAAGTCACCCATGATCACCACTAACGGTTATTTCTTCATTAAGCACGTGCCTATGAAGCATATTCCACGAGATTCCAGCAAAGAAATAGTCCACTACGTCCATTATCTGCATTTAAACATTAAAAATGTGACAATTGTTAGAAATCATAAGTTCTGTTAAGGATCCTGTGATCCTCAGACTCTGGATCCTCAGACTCCCTGTGTAACAACTGTGCTTGTAATCACTATGAACAGTTCTGTTATCAATAAAACAATGTAATTTGATCCCAATGTTTGTTTTGTTATGTTTTACATTTTTCATGTTTTGACTTTTGTTCAATTCCAAACTCTACATCACTTTCTGGAGAGTTATACGCAAACTAGTGCGTAAACGTACTCAGTTTAATGCAAGAAATACTCCGGAACATCAACATATACTCAACATACCTTAAATAACCTTTACATAACTTAGAAATAAGTTTTAAAGGCTTTGGTATGGCAAAAACAAGTTAATTCGCTTACAGGGACTAAACTTGACAAACTGCGAAAGTATGACGATTCGTACTGGAACAGACATTCCGGAACATAACCATAAGTTAAACACACCTTAAATATCCTTTACATAGCTTAGAAATAGGCTTTGAGGGGTTCGGTGTGCTAAAATAAACTTTTGGATCATTCAGGGACTAAAAGTGTCAATAAGTGCACAAGTTTGCATTTTCGCGCATAACTTACGATCTGAATACATCTGGACATCCAAAAATTTATGTAAGCATGACTACATTATATTTTAGTGTTCGCCATAAGAAAAATCCATTCGTCGCGTCATTTGGATCGTTTTTCGCGCTTGTGCGCATTCCGTCGTAATTAAGCGAACATCGCGTTCGTACGGCTAAACGAACCGACATCCGAGATATTTTTGAGCACATTTTAAGTACCCTATACTTTAACTTCATTTTAGAGCTTTGAAATGGGGTTAACGGGCCTTAAACGTGTCAGAAATGGGCTTATTGCACTGCAGGGACCAAAAGTGTAAATCTGCCAAACTATGGCCTAGCGGTGCGCTACACTTTTAACGTAGCGGTGCGCTAGCCTGTCTGCAGACCAGATGCAGTGTATTAACAGCCTATTTGCAGCTGTTTGATCCACCACCACATGTTCTAAATTGCTTAGTCATCAGATAAGGATCATATTTAGCTTCCATAACCTTCCAACAAGTGTACGCACATGATTCAATCACGTTATTCCATGAAACGATCCTAACGGTTCGGGTATTCCTATAAATACCCATCCACCCCATTGCTAAACTTACAAGAACTTTGATTTGAGAAACTCTAAGTTGAAACTATTGTTTCATACCTGAGATTTTTGAATCGAGGTTAGCATTCGGGGACCCTTCGTAAGTATTCTTTCGTTCTTTTCCTTATTTTATTGCTTTTCGAGTCAGAAAGTCAAACTTTGTTTGACTTTCAGCGTTGACCAGTAATGGTCAATGCGAAGTTCGTTTGAACTTCGCAACGTGAGTGTAATCACGTTGGTTATAGTCCCTTGGGACTATGCCTACTGATTTCCACGTTGTCTAGGGTCGTAGGGTAAGCGATCTAATAAATCGCTTATGCCTCGAATCCGACCCAGTTTGGTCGATCATTAGGATCCGACCAAACACATTAGGTGACCATAGTGTAGGGAATAACCTTCCGAGGTTAAACCCTATGGTCACATCGTTTGATTAGTTGTATGATAGGTAGTTTATATGCCTTAGGTAAATTACCAGAATACCCTTTTCATCTATAATTGGTAAATAAGCATATGTAACCTAAACCTTTGTCACATAACTGATTATGTAACGTGTTCAGGCATATAACACTTGTCATAGGGCTAGTTAGGCGGTCCGAACGCGTTTCACGCGCATGACGCGTTAAAGTAGCATAAGCCTCCTAAACGGGTCGTAATGGGTCGTAAACAATTATGTTAAGTTTCATTTAGTATGTAGGCTTTGTAAAACCAAATGACACGAGTCTCTACGCTCGTTTGGTTTACAAACCCTCATGCTACCCGATCTTCCGATTTAGGTCCGGTTTATTAATATAGCTACCTATATTAGGTGCCGTTTGATTCCGAGATCTATAGCATTACTTGGTGGTTACCTTTAGACAACTGAGCAATCTCAAGTGAGTACATAGACCCCTCTTTTACTGTTTTCCAAACTGTTTTGGGGTGAAACACATGTGCCTACTTATTACTTTCATGCTTTCCTGTTTTCACATCATATACCGACTATGTTTGTTAGTACATTATAGTACATGATTTCATTACATTTCATGCTATGTATGTCCATTGTGTGCATACTTAGTACATTGTTTTACATTACATTTCTGCTATGTATGTTGACTGATAGCATGCTAGCGCATTGATTTACAAGACTTTTCTGCTTTGTATGTTAACTTAGCATATTTAGTACATTGTTTTCTTATGACATATATACAACTGCTATGACATTTGGTTTGCATAAACGGGTCTTTATAACGTTCATTAACATTTGCTACGCCGCTCGGTAGTAAGTAGTGGTACCATAGGACTTGACAAATCCCATTCCTGACATCCCGGGTTTGTTTGGATGTAAGGAATGACTGAATCCGAATACAATTCTTTTGATAACCTTGACTGAAAGGGTTATCCGACTGTCTCAAGGCTTGAATGTATGCGTTAACTTACCACATAAATGTTTGTATCAATGTATCATGCATCACTTTGCAAAACATAACTTCTTGATGTATTCAAAATACCTTGTTTTGTACATTTTTACTTATGGTTTAAGTAGTCTTATTTTACTTACCATACATAACATTTGTTACACATTACTTGACTACTTTTGGACTTATAAACATTTGACATGGTTTATACAAGGACTTTTGACTATTGGTTTAAACATAGACATCTTACAATTGATTGGTTTGGTTTGATTAAGTGGTTAAGTAACGATGCGTATGTAATATGATACAAGCATGGTGGATACGCTGCTGGTACTTCCTATATATAAGTGTTTGTATGGTATTACATATATTGTAGCGTTATTTGAATCATTTCAGTTTGATACATATAACATTTTATACAAATAATATACTTTTCACAATACATTGTTTTACAAGCAACTTATCTTATACAAACTCAGTTTACAATGGTTATTCATTTAACCATACATTATTCTCTTATTTATACATATCATCTGATCTTATCGTTC
This sequence comes from Helianthus tuberosus, assembly GCA_030545235.1. Classification (NCBI taxonomy): domain Eukaryota; kingdom Viridiplantae; phylum Streptophyta; class Magnoliopsida; order Asterales; family Asteraceae; genus Helianthus; species Helianthus tuberosus. The sequence goes on along the minus strand of JARYGA010015872.1, from coordinate 9,596 downwards.
TTCAAGTGATTTACAAAACAAATCAAATTACAAGGTTCATGACTAAACATTTTCTCAAACATAAGTCATGAATCTTATTTTTCACAAACCTATGTATCTCACAGGCATTTTTATGCTGACGTACCTATTTTCACATGTGTTTTCAGGAGCTTTTCCATAGGATGTTGATCAGGACACTAGGGCGGACCTGTGCCTTAGAGACTAAAAACGATGATAGACTTTATTTAATTATGTTATAAACTCTGTATTTCCTGTGTTAAGACAATGTAACTCGTGTTTAATAAATAAAATACAACTTTGTTTGCCATGGATTTGAAACAATTAATTCTGTTACAACACTCCCCGATGTTTCCGCCACGTTTTGTATGTTATACGTGGTCGGGGTGTGACAGAAGAGTTGGTATCAGAGCCAATGGTTATAGGGAATTAGGTTATTAGTAATGCTTTGACCTAGACTATAACTTTTCTAGGACCATAACACAAGTTATCTTGTGTTTAGATCTTAAAACATGTACATCACCTATCCTTAGGTAATTATCAAAACAAGAACCAAAATTTTCCGAAACGTTTTTTTGAAAAACAATCATCTGTTTTTGAATAATTTATTACAAGGTTTTGAACCCTCAATTGTAAGGTTTTGAACCCTTTCAGTTCAACTAAAATTTTTGGCCTTGTGCCTTCAAATTTTCAAAATCTCGTCAATGTTTTGGGTTATAAATAATGTGAACACGTGCAAACTGGAAGGGTGAATGCCTGTATTCTGAGTTTTCTGTCTAGGCAAGCACTTCGTATACATCTCAACCAGACGCGAGACCAGTTGTGCTTACCTGGGAATTCTTGGGATGAGTGTTCACTTATAGGCGAGCATGTCTTCATTATACATTATTTTTGACCCATTTACTTTGATTAGTCACTGTGAGTCGTTTGTTTGCTTTGTGATACGGACGAATGACCACCATCTATGCTGTTTGCAATTCTTGTTTTTATCATCTCATTCTTTTCATCCAATCATCTCACTCGTTTCTTTTCATGTTTTCCTCTTTTAGAATGCCTCCTCGACGCGAGAACCAGATAGCTACTGCCGAGCTGGCAGAAATTATTGCGCAGCAGATGGCTGCTCAATTCCCAAATCTCTTTGCTCAATGGCAACAAGCCAACAACAACAACAATGCTCCATGCAAATACAAGGATTTTAACTCAGCTAAACCACTCAAGTTTAGTGGTTCTGAAGGAGCGACTGGGCTTCTTCAGTGGTTTGAGAGCATAGAGAATACTTTTCGCCACGTGCAGTGTCTCGAAAATCGCCAAGTCGAGTTTGCTTCGAGCGTATTTCAGAAGAGGGCTTTGACATGGTGGAACGGGGTTATGAGGGACCAAGGTGCAGAAGTTGCTCTCGCACAGACATGGGATGAACTTAGAGCCCTTATGATGAGGGAATTCTGTCCTCGTCATGAGCAGCGAGCCTTGGAGAAGGAGTTTGATATTTTGAAGCAAGATAGTGGTGAGCACAGGGCATATACTGACAGGTTTGAGGAGTTGAGTCTGCTTTGCCCGACTATGGTTACCCCACTCGACAAGGCCATCGAAAGGTACATCGACGGCCTACCTGACTCAGTGCAGGACATCCTTACTGGTAGTGACCCTGCCACACTCCGTCAGGCGATCGAGTTATCAGCGACACTGACTGAGTCGCAGGTTCGTAAGGGAAAGCTGCATAAGAAGGGTGACAAGGGTAAGAAGCAGGCATCTGAAAAAGGGGATGGTAAGAAGGGTGAAAACAAGAATGGGAAGAATTCTGGTTCCTCAAAGAATTCTAGGAAGCGGAAGGCTTCCCAAAATTTTGCCGTTACTGCACAGGCTCAAGCTGCACCAAATCAGCCTGCGCAGCCACTAGCCAAGAAGCCTTATTTTGGCAATGCACCTTTGTGCAACAGGTGTAACGGCCATCATCAACCACATCTCCAGTGTCGTCAGTGCACCAACTGCGGAAGATCTGGTCATCTTGCTGTCAACTGCCGCATTCCTGTTAACCAGAACCAGGCAGTTCAGAACCAGGCTCAACAAGTTGCTCAGCCTCTTGCTCAGCAACAAGGTCAAGCTGCACGACCTCATTTCCCTCCTGGTTCATGCTACAATTGTGGGGATCTGACCCACTACCGGAACCGGTGCCCAAGGTTAGCCAACCAGAATCCGAATCAGAATCAGGCTCCAGCTCGAGGCCGAGCCTTTAACATGAATGCCCAAGAGGCGCAGGCAGACGATAATGTGGTGAACGGTACGTTCTTTATTAATAATCAGCCTGCATCTGTTCTTTTCGATTCTGGTGCCGATAAGAGTTTTGTGTCATTGTCTTTTGAGCCGATGCTTCGCGTGTCTAGAACAAAACTAAGTAAATCTTTGACAGTAGAGGTTGCGAATGGTGAACCCATTATTCTTGATTCTGTTCTTCACAACTGCCAGTTGAACCTTAACGACCATCTTTTTCCTATCGACCTCACGCCAATGCAACTTGGAAGCTTCGACGTTATAGTGGGTATGGATTGGTTATCCAAGCATCACGCAGAGATAGTTTGTTCTGAGAAGATTGTTCGTGTGCCGCTTTCGTCAGGCGAGATCCTGCAGGTTCAAGGTGAGAAGCTTACCGGTGGTCTCAAACTCATGTCTTGTTTTAAAGCTCGGAAGTATCTGCGGAAGAACTATGTGGCTTTCTTAGCACATGTTACAGAAGATAAAGGCAAGGGTAAGTCTATTTCAGATATTCCTGTCGTTCGGGATTATTCTGAAGTGTTCCCTGAAGATTTACCTGGTCTACCTCCAGCACGCCAAGTCGAGTTCCGCATTGATCTCGTACCTGGTGCAAATCCCGTTGCCAGAGCTCCATATCGTCTTGCACCGTCTGAGATGCAAGAGTTGTCCAAGCAGCTTCAGGAGCTCTCTGACAAAGGTTTTATCCGTCCCAGCTTTTCACCTTGGGGTGCTCCTGTTCTTTTTGTCAAGAAGAAGGATGGATCTTTTAGGATGTGTATCGATTATCGTGAGCTTAACAAGCTTAACATCAAGAATCGATATCCCCTACCTCGCATTGATGATCTCTTTGATCAGCTGCAGGGCGCTTCTTATTTTTCGAAGATTGATCTACGTTTCGGATATCATCAACTTCGGGTGCATGAAGAAGATATTCCCAAGACAGCGTTCCGTACTCGATATGGGCATTATGAGTTCACAGTCATGCCATTCGGTGTGACTAATGCTCCTGCTGTTTTCATGGACTTAATGAATAGGGTCTGCAAACCTTATTTGGATCAGTTCGTCATTGTTTTTATTGACGAAATCTTGATTTACTCTAAGACGCGAGCTGATCACGAGCAACATCTTCGTCTTACCCTAGAACTCCTAAAGAAAGAACAACTTTTCGCCAAATTCTCCAAGTGTGAATTCTGGCTTAAAGAGGTTCAATTCTTGGGGCATATTATCAACGAACGAGGTATTCATGTAGATCCCTCCAAGATCAGTGCAATTAAGGATTGGGATACACCTTCTACTCCTACTGAAGTTCGTTCTTTTCTTGGTCTAGCGGGTTATTATCGCCGCTTCATAGAAAACTTCTCGAAGATTGCAGTTCCTCTAACTGCTCTAACTCAGAAGAATATGCCCTTTTATTGGGGATACAAACAAGAGGAAGCTTTTCAACACTTGAAGCAGAAGCTTTGCGATGCGCCTGTTCTATCATTGCCTGAGGGTGATGATGATTTTGTCGTGTATTGCGATGCATCTAAATTGGGTCTTGGCTGTGTTCTGATGCAAAGGAACAAAGTCATAGCCTATGCATCGAGGCAGTTGAAGATTCATGAGAAGAACTACACCACTCATGATCTTGAGTTGGGCGCAGTTGTCTTTGCTCTCAAGATCTGGAGACACTATTTGTACGGTACAAAATGTGTGGTTTTCACTGACCACAAAAGTCTTCAGCATATCCTCAACCAGAAAGAACTCAACATGAGACAGCGACGTTGGGTTGAGCTTTTAAACGACTATGACTGCGAAATTCGCTACCATCCTGGTAAGGCGAATGTAGTAGCTGATGCATTGAGTCGTAAGGAACGTACTAAGCTTCATTGTGTACGTGTTCAATCTGTTATTCAAGCTCGATCCGATATTCAAGCACGCATCTCTCAGGCTCAACAATCTTGTGTTTCACAAGGTTTGATGGATAAGGAATTTCCTTATCACATAACACCTGCTCTGGAACTAAAGGACAATGGATCATATTACTTCATGGACCGTTTGTGGGTCCCAAGCCAGGATGATCTTCGTACCTTGCTTATGGATGAAGCCCATAAGTCTCGTTATTCTATTCATCCGGGCTCAGATAAGATGTATAAGGATCTTCGTATTCACTATTGGTGGCCTGGTATGAAGAAAGACATTGCCTTATACGTATCAAAATGCCTTACTTGTCTTAAGGTTAAGGCTGAACATCAGCGTCCTTCGGGTTTATTGGTGCAACCAGAGATCCCAGTTTGGAAATGGGAAAACATTACTATGGATCTCATTACTAAACTTCCACGCACCAAGAAAGGTCATGATGCCATCTGGGTAGTCGTTGATCGTCTCACAAAGTCAGCGCATTTCTTGCCAATCCGCGAGGATTTTCCTACTGACAGACTTGCTCAAATCTATGTAGATGAAATTGTGGCTAGACATGGTGTTCCTTTGAACATCATTTCTGACAGAGATGCTCGTTTCACTTCTCATTTTTGGAGAACCATGCAATCTGCTATGGGGACCCAACTTAATCTGAGCACAGCTTATCATCCGCAAACGGATGGTCAATCTGAGAGAACAATCCAGACTCTGGAGGATATGCTTAGAGCTTGTGTGATCGATTTTGGTGGTAGTTGGGATTCACATCTTAAATTGATTGAATTCTCCTACAACAACAGTTATCACACCAGTATCAAAATGGCTCCTTTCGAAGCTCTCTATGGTCGAAAATGTCGTTCACCAGTCTGCTGGAATGAGATCGGCGAGGCTCAACTTACTGGACCTGCCCTCATTTTAGAAACTACTGACAAGATCAAGAAAGTTCGTGATAACCTTCAGGCAGCTAGAAGCCGTCAGAAGATTTACGCGGACCCAAAACGCAAGGCCTTGGAATTTCAAGTCGGTGATCGTGTATTACTTAAGGTCTCACCTTGGAAAGGTGTGATCAGATTTGGAAAGAAAGGAAAACTTGCACCTAGATACGTTGGACCATTCAAGATCGTCGAAAGAATCGGAAAGGTAGCCTACAGACTTGAGTTACCTCCTGAACTGGGAAATGTTCATCCAACTTTTCACGTGTCCAATCTCAAGAGGTGTACAGCTGATGAGAACTTCCATATACCGCTTGACGAAATTCGTGTTGGCAAAACACTGAAATTTGTTGAGAAACCAGTGGAAATCATAGAACGTGAAGTCAAGTGGCTTAAACGCAAGCGCATTCCTTTGGTCAAAGTTCGCTGGGAAGCTAAGCGTGGACCTGAGTTTACTTGGGAACGCGAAGATCAAATGAAGGCGAAATATCCACATCTTTTTCCTCGAGTTTCCTCTAAATAAATTTCGGGACGAAATTTCCACAAGTAGGGGAGACTGTAACAACTGTGCTTGTAATCACTATGAACAGTTCTGTTATCAATAAAACAATGTAATTTGATCCCAATGTTTGTTTTGTTATGTTTTACATTTTTCGTGTTTTGACTTTTGTTCAATTCCAAACTCTACATCACTTTCTGGAGAGTTATACGCAAACTAGTGCGTAAACGTACTCAGTTTAATGCGAGAAATACTCCGGAACATCAACATATACTCAACATACCTTAAATAACCTTTACATAACTTAGAAATAAGTTTTAAAGGCTTTGGTATGGCAAAAACAAGTTAATTCGCTTACAGGGACTAAACTTGACAAACTGCGAAAGTATGATGATTCGTACTGGAACAGACATTCCAGAACATAACCATAAGTTAAACACACCTTAAATATCCTTTACATAGCTTAGAAATAGGCTTTGAGGGGTTCGGTGTGCTAAAATAAACTTTTGGATCATTCAGGGACTAAAAGTGTCAATAAGTGCACAAGTTTGCATTTTCGCGCATAACTTACGATCTGAATACATCTGGACATCCAAAAATTTATGTAAGCATGACTACATTATATTTTAGTGTTCGCCATAAGAAAAATCCATTCGTCGCGTCATTTGGATCGTTTTTCGCGCTTGTGCGCATTCCGTCGTAATTAAGCGAACATCGCGTTCGTACGGCTAAACGAACCGACATCCGAGATATTTTTGAGCACATTTTAAGTACCCTATACTTTAACTTCATTTTAGAGCTTTGAAATGGGGTTAACGGGCCTTAAACGTGTCAGAAATGGGCTTATTGCACTGCAGGGACCAAAAGTGTAAATCTGCCAAACTATGGCCTAGCGGTGCGCTACACTTTTAACGTAGCGGTGCGCTAGCCTGTCTGCAGACCAGATGCAGTGTATTAACAGCCTGTTTGCAGTTGTTTGATCCACCACCACATGTTCTAAATTGCTTAGTCATCAGATAAGGATCATATTTAGCTTCCATAACCTTCCAACAAGTGTACGCACATGATTCAATCACGTTATTCCATGAAACGATCCTAACGGTTCGGGTATTCCTATAAATACCCATCCACCCCATTGCTAAACTTACAAGAACTTTGATTTGAGAAACTCTAAGTTGAAACTATTGTTTCATACCTGAGATTTTTGAATCGAGGTTAGCATTCGGGGACCCTTCGTAAGTATTCTTTCGTTCTTTTCCTTATTTTATTGCTTTTCGAGTCAGAAAGTCAAACTTTGTTTAACTTTCAGCGTTGACCAGTAATGGTCAATGCGAAGTTCGTTTGAACTTCGCAACGTGAGTGTAATCACGTTGGTTATAGTCCCTTGGGACTATGCCTACTGATTTCCACGTTGTCTAGGGTCGTAGGGTAAGCGATCTAATAAATCGCTTATGCCTCGAACCCGACCCAGTTTGGTCGATCATTAGGATCCGACCAAACACATTAGGTGACCATAGTGTAGGGAATAACCTTCCGAGGTTAAACCCTATGGTCACATCGTTTGATTAGTTGTTTGATAGGTAGTTTATATGCCTTAGGTAAATTACCAGAATACCCTTTTCATGTATAATTGGTAAATAAGCATATGTAACCTAAACCTTTGTCACATAACTGATTATGTAACGTGTTCAGGCATATAACACTTGTCATAGGGCTAGTTAGGCGGTCCGAACGCGTTTCACGCGCACGACGCGTTAAAGTAGCATAAGCCTCCTAAACGGGTCGTAATGGGTCGTAAACAATTATGTTAAGTTTCATTTAGTATGTAGGCTTTGTAAAACCAAATGACACGAGTCTCTACGCTCGTTTGGTTTACAAACCCTCATGCTACCCGATCTTCCGATTTAGGTCCGGTTTATTAATATAGCTACCTATATTAGGTGCCGTTTGATTCCGAGATCTATAGCATTACTTGGTGGTTACCTTTAGACAACTGAGCAATCTCAAGTGAGTACATAGACCCCTCTTTTACTGTTTTCCAAACTGTTTTGGGGTGAAACACATGTGCCTACTTATTACTTTCATGCTTTCCTGTTTTCACATCATATACCGACTATGTATGTTAGTACATTATAGTACATGATTTCATTACATTTCATGCTATGTATGTCCATTGTGTGCATACTTAGTACATTGTTTTACATTACATTTCTGCTATGTATGTTGACTGATAGCATGCTAGCGCATTGATTTACAAGACTTTTCTGCTTTGTATGTTAACTTAGCATATTTAGTACATTGTTTTCTTATGACATATATACAACTGCTATGACATTTGGTTTGCACAAACGGGTCTTTATAACGTTCATTAACATTTGCTACGCCGCTCGGTAGTAAGTAGTGGTACCATAGGACTTGACAAATCCCATTCCTGACATCCCGGGTTTGTTTGGATGTAAGGAATGACTGAATCCGAATACAATTCTTTTGATAACCTTGACTGAAAGGGTTATCCGACTGTCTCAAGGCTTGAATGTATGCGTTAACTTACCACATAAATGTTTGTATCAATGTATCATGCATCACTTTGCAAAACATAACTTCTTGATGTATTCAAAATACCTTGTTTTGTACATTTTTACTTATGGTTTAAGTAGTCTTATTTTACTTACCATACATAACATTTGTTACACATTACTTGACTACTTTTGGACTTATAAACATTTGACATGGTTTATACAAGGACTTTTGACTATTGGTTTAAACATAGACATCTTACAATTGATTGGTTTGGTTTGATTAAGTGGTTAAGTAACGATGCGTATGTAATATGATACAAGCATGGTGGATACGCCGCTGGTACTTCCTATATATAAGTGTTTGTATGGTATTACATATATTGTAGCGTTATTTGAATCATTTCAGTTTGATACATATAACATTTTATACAAATAATATACTTTTCACAATACATTGTTTTACAAGCAACTTATCTTATACAAACTCAGTTTACAATGGTTATTCATTTAACCATACATTATTCTCTTATTTATACATATCATCTGATCTTATCGTTCTTCAAGTGATTTACAAAACAAATCAAATTACAAGGTTCATGACTAAACATTTTCTCAAACATAAGTCATGAATCTTATTTTTCACAAACCTATGTATCTCACAGGCATTTTTATGCTGACGTACCTATTTTCACATGTGTTTTCAGGAGCTTTTCCATAGGATGTTGATCAGGACACTAGGGCGGACCTGTGCCTTAGAGACTAAAAACGATGATAGACTTTGTTTAATTATGTTATAAACTCTGTATTTCCTGTGTTAAGACAATGTAACTCGTGTTTAATAAATAAAATACAACTTTGTTTGCCATGGATTTGAAACAATTAATTCTGTTACAACACTCCCCGATGTTTCCGCCACGTTTTGTATGTTATACGTGGTCGGGGTGTGACACCCTGCATTATCCATTAAGGATCCGTGATCCATGCCCAGTCTTAGGATAGATGATCCTTAGCATAAAATTCATGCCCTAACAATATTATTATTAGTTTACCTAAGTAATATATGCAATGAATTTGTTATAACCATTTTAAACTTAGTATTTTACCTAATTAAAAATATATATCATCTTATTTAGTCTAACATGCTTAAATACATGATTGACGTCAACTTATTTTTTATGTTTAACTCTATATGATCGTATATCGTATTCGTTAATAATGCTAGCTTTCACATATTGTATCTTTAACACATAGAAATATAGATATGTCATTCCTTTCTAACGAGACACGTACTTATTTATAGACTATAGTACATTCAGGGGCGGACCTAGAGTGATAGAAGGGGTAACTTCCGTTGCCTCTTAACGCTCCGGTGGCGTTCCGACGCTATCTTCTTATCGATCTCTGGTAAAGAATAGCAGTCTTATGGGCATGCCTTGTTGAGATCTGTGTAATCAACGCACATGCGCCATCCACCAGTAGACTTCTCGACCATTACAGGGTTTG
>JARYGA010015871.1:0-35804 GCA_030545235.1 Helianthus tuberosus | reverse complement strand
AAACCAAGATTATTTACAAGATTTACAAGATCATGACTTTTTAAGAAACTAATCGCATTTTTAGTGTTAAATCAAGACTAGAAGCATATTGTTAACAAGAAGAATACAAGAGAATCATTTTTTGGAAAATCTTCAAGTAAGTTGTAAAGGACTAAATTTCACAAGAAGGTGATTTATAAACAAATAACCATGTTTTAGAGGGTAACTAAACTTACTAAATAACATACTAAGTTACTACAAGTTTTTACAAAATTTTAAGTTCACGATGTAGTGTAAATTGTAAGATTTTGGCTCATGGTAAGTGTTGATTGATTTGTTGTTGATTGGTGATGATTTTAAAAGAAAATGATATGCTTTGAAAGCATGGAAACCTTCATTTTTAAGAGGAAACTATGGCAAAAATTTTCTAGAATATAAACACTTAGAAAAATATTTTTAAACAAGTGTTTACAAGTAAATTTTAACCATGGCTTTTCATATAAAATTTGCCATAATTTTTGTTACAAAATTTATAAACATTGGAGGTTGATTTTTTTATAAATAAAAGTGACTAAGTATATATTTAGGAAAATCTATTTAGATGTCACAATTTGTGTGATTACTTGTATATTATGTGTATTAGTTATATTATTTTAGGACTTGAAAATAATATAACTCACCAAAATACCAAGAATTGTAATACAAAAATAATACCAAAATTACAAAAAAACAAATATATAATTTATACCCGTATATTGGACAAACCGAACAAGAAATATGGATTACATATATATATATTCCGGAATTAAGTTCATATATTTTAACAAATAAGTTAAACGGTATTTTGGAAACCATAGAAACGGAAATTATAATTTTTACAAGTATTACAAAAAATATATCATTTTTTTATCAAGTAGAAAATATACTATTTTGAATGGAGAAAAATAAATATATTTTCTTGGACAATTAGAAAATATAATATTTTTGAAGAAAATATATTTTTTCTTAAACAAATTTAGAATATATTATTTTTGGGTGAAAAATGGAATTATAAATATTTTCTAAGTTAATCTTGAAAATATATTATTTTTGAGGTTTATATAAAAATATAATTATTTTTGCCAAGGAAGAATTATAGATAATTTTCTATAAAAGTTTCTTAAAATATGTATATTTTAAGAAGACAAATTGGTGATTTTTAGTTGATTAAAAATAATATTCCGGAAAGTTAACTACAAGAATTAAGTATAAGAATACTTAATAAATACGATAAAAATACGTATTCTTGTACGTACAAATACACACCGGAATACGCCGCCAATACTTGGAAAAATACACAAGTCTAAAATATAAGTATAAATATACCCATCCTTGGGGAAATATTCATAAAAGGATTACAAGGAAAAATAAGTTAAAATATATTAGTTTAACGATTATTCCAAATAATTAATCAATATAATTTAAGTTAAAATATTATTATTTTAACAAATAATTATATACTTTGGAATAATATTTATTACACCAAAAACATAACTCAAAGATACTAAGTCATAACAATTAAGACTAAAAGCCGTGGCACGACCCATCCGTCTAATGAACCATAGCACGTGTGTAGGTAGTTGCACGACTTCGGTACAGGATCCTTGAGTTACACCAGTTGGCAGGACGCAAGATTGTGAGTTCATGTCCCCCTTTTCTTTTAACTGTTTTCGGTTTATAACTTCGGGGGTGAAATACATGTTTCAACGTTTCAAATGTTCAAATGTTTCAATGGTATGGTTTAGCTAAGGAATGAACTGTTAGATCACGTGGATGATGTAGTATCTCTCTTAAGTTCCATTAATCTAGTTTAAGACCGAGGGGCATGAGTGGTAGATCTATCTGGGTGTAGCGAGCCCCACCCATGGGTCCTTGTGTGGCCGCATGTGGTGACTATGTTGTTTCGATGGACGGAGGAAATCCGCTACGTTTGAGCACTTCCTACACACCACACATATTAATGTCCTTGCAAAACATTAATGATCTGTTCATAGACGCTTTCATACCGGTTATCAAAGGAATTCTCTCAAATGTTTACAAGTTATCACGAGCTCACATACAAAACACATGAACTCGCTCAACTTTTGTTGATGTTTTCAAACTACATGTATTTCAAGAAATTGATAATGGATCTGGCGGGCGTTCAGGGTTTTCAAGATGTGTCCACAAGAAACGATGTCATCCAGTGTTGGAGGGTTTGAATCGTGTATTTTATCTTTGATAAGATACATGGTTCAAAGCCTCGTTTTTTTTTTTGGGGTAAAGGGTTACCCCGGTGAATTTTATACCAACAAATAAAACAAGTGAGAAGCAAAATTACTCCTCAGTTCTCCCGTACGACAGACCATACGGAAGTTACAACTCGAAACAAACACGAGATAACAAGAAAACAAACACCCAACACACTATATGACCCACTAACTAATCGACCATTACAAAAATTAACCACAGTCATCATCCGCTACCAGCAAACCACGGGGGAGTATCCATTGTTGCAACAGCTCATCCGTATAATTGGTTATCTTGATCCGCATCGTTTGAAGCTTCAATCGAACCGTGTTCAGAATAACCTCCACTAGCTGATCTCGAGTCCTCTTCCTAGTCGAAAACATGCGTTTTTTCTCTCATCCCAGACAAAATAAGCTGAAGCACTAACCACCAGCTTAGCGATTATGTTCTTAACCAATTTAGAATTTGCTATCCCCATTAAATACTCCAATATATCATTCCAGTTATGTTGAATGGCCGCCATACCTTGTAACGCCCCAAAATTCGAATGTTTATAATTGTTAAATGTTCTCGTATGGTACATTAAGAAATGAATGACTAGGCTATTTAACCAAGTTAACAAAAGGGTAAAAACAATTAAAGGAATGAAAGTTGTGCCCATTTATAATTAGTGACAACTTGAAGGGCTAAAGTGGGTTAAATTGAAAGTTGAATTAATAACTAAAAAATTACACACACAAACACACACGATCGTGTGTTCTAGAGAGAGCAGGAGCTCTCATGAAGCCAAAACCCTAACTTCATCTAATCCATCAAATTGGAAGGATAAACGAAGCTTAAATTCAGAACCGAACACGAATTTGTGATCACCTACACGAGGGGATCATAAGGTATGTCTTAAATTCTAGATTGGTGATTATCCACGAAGTGGGTTATGTTGTAAATCGTGAATTGGTATGAAATTGAGCATGAGGATATGTTAGAATCATCATATAGAACATGGGTTATGCATTATTTAGGTTAATTTGATGCTTAGAGGTGAAACCCATTAGTTATGGTGAGAATGATTAGTTGAATCACCATCCATGTTTAATTCTTGTTGAATATTGATGAATTATGTGAGTAATATGGAGTCTTGTTAGAAGAATTGAAAGAAACATGATGATAATATGTTTGAATGTTTATGTGTGAATGATATATGTTAATTAGTATGAGGATTTGATGAATTATGTATGAAATTAGGAGATTTTGCATGAATTAGTTGTACCTTATATTTAGAAGGTTGTACGCCCACCAAGTGTATGATGAAATGCTTAAGTGAAGTTAGGATGCAAAATGTTATGAAAAAGCTTGGTGTATATAGGAACGAAATATGAAAATGATGGCATGATCAAGTTAAATTACTAATTTGAATATGGTTGTAAGCACATTTGCATCGAGAGTAGGTAATGTATATGGTGCCTTTCGTATAGCCTACTTTGATATTACGAGTAGATGAGAATAAGTCGAAAGTTCACATGATGAATTGTTGACTTCTGAAAGTCAACTACGCATAAGAAGCATGATATGATTTGTTGTCGTAAAAATAGGATTATAGGAAGTCGTAAGTTACATGTTATGTCAATACGTGATATTTGTGATGGCATGACGAATTACATGAGTTTGAAAGGATATGAATTTGATTATATGTCTTATGCTTGTTAATTGTGACTAAAGAAAGTCAAATGTGAAATATGCGATTGATATGATCGTTAACATGTACAATTGTGTATGCTAATGAGAATGTAGTAGAGGAATCATGTCGAGATGGACTCAAACATGAAGGTTAATAGGTTAAAAGGAGGCAAGGAAGCGGATACGGACACGGATGCACAAGGTAAGTGATTTCCATAATCACTTCTTAGTTATTTATGTAAAGTTAGGTGCGATTTAATTAAGTATGATAATTGAGGTCAAATAGGTTTTATTGCATACCAGAAAGGTTGCATAAGTAACAACTTCGGTATGATAACCAGGTAATGGATAAAATTGTATTGAAGCATGCTAACCGAGAAACGGTAATGCGGGTTAATGGGCAAGAGGTTCGGTAGTAAATTATGAGTAAATGAATAAACAATTTCATAGATGGAAATTGTACTATTTAATGTTCAATTACGTAATAACGAATGAATTTAACGAATACCGAGTATCGGGTGCGTAAACCCCAAGTACGACACTCCGGATAATGTAAAAGTATTATGGTCATAATGTTCATGTAAGTTTTGAGTTAAAAGGAATGAGTTATTTGATAAAAACATGAACGGGTCGGATAAATCGTAAATGAATAATAAGCCGATAGCGCGTAAGTTAAGAATTTCCTTAATCCGGATATGGGATTTCAAGTTCACATGATAGAATGTCAAATTACGAGCATGTAGGAAGAAACGGGAGGTTAAACGGGTAAACAGTTCAAAAGTTATGTGCGTTTTAGTGCGTACGGACGACGAAACGGAGCTGCAGAAAAATGCAATATCTAGAGGGCGTCGCCGACGGCCTTAGGGGCGTCGCCGACAGGCTCTACAAACTCATTTTTCTCCGACGCCATATTTTACTGCCTACGGGGGGTTCTGGCTACGCGTAAATCCAAGGGCCGTCGCCGACACCCCCTAGGGCCGTCGCCGACGCCCTCCCCATGTCCAAAAAGCTGAAATTTGTTATTTAAGTTGATTTATGGGACGTAGGCTTCGGTATGTTAACCGTGGACTACGGTGGACCTCCCAATCTTGATTTTGATCGTGCCTTTAATGTTTATGGGCTATAAATCTAAGTTTAAGTCCCATGCAATTAAAGTATGTGTATGTAAGAGGTATGCAAGATCTTGAACGTGTATGTAGGAATGTAGTTACGTATGTAAATGTGTATGTATGTATGCATAAAGGTGCGTATGAGTGTACGCATGTATGTAGAGATGTAGGAAGGTATGTATGCATGTAGGAATGTATGAACGCATGATTTAGATGCGTTGAGTAATAACGTTATTAACAGTGTGCCTTGATAATGAAAAGTAATGCAGGTACATTATTGAAGCCTCACCGGGAAATGCATACACAGAGGGAATGTTTAAGTTAGGAAGATAACGGAATGGGAAGTGTACGGGAATGAATCTTGTTTATATAATGTGTGCTAATGTTATGAATGTATGTGTGAGTGCAGGTTGTACGAGACACGGACGATTATCACGGGGAATAGAGATCAAAGACCGAGTCACAAGATAGATTGTACGGGAACGTTGGTGTATGTAATATATCAGACATAAGATATAATTATTTTTGCATTTGTAAATGAGTTATTTGACAAAAATTTATGTGAAAGAGTTATCTTAAAATGAATTTTTTAAGTAAGTCAAAGTATTATATAATGAAATAAATTTATGGCACGAACTTCCGATGTGACTTTTGTCAAATACGTGTTAGGGTCTTACAAGTTGGTATCAGAGCCCTGGTTTGAGAGAATCAAGCACCAGAAAGTAAGTACTTGAACTCAAACCTGTGTGCTCTTGTGATAAGGAGCCCGTACAATCTAAGACTCGATCAAGAACCAAGGGTAGAAGCGAATGTAAGAATGCGCTTATGCATGTGAATGAAGAAACTAACGGTTTTCGTATGTGCAAGGTAAGTATAAGTGTTTGAAGAGGATGGTCCGTGGATGCAGAATAGGATGAATACTAAGGCTGGCAAAGATGCAACTAGGCTAATGAACCCTAGGTACACACTATTAATATGTATGGGTACCAATGTTAAAAGAAAAAGGAAGAAATCTCCTTGGGTGGGCAATTATTAAACGAAAGACAATGATAAGGTCTTCGGGAAAATTTTAGAGATGTGCACGAAACTGAAACCCATTTCTTGGACATAAGGCGATGATTACACGAAGGCACGAAACTAGTATGTAGATTGCGCACCTGGCCAGTACGCAAGAATCATATGACGTCCGTGAGATCGTGGTAATTATCGCAGGTATGTCCGGTAGAACTGGGTAGCAGGTGGGCGTGCGGGTGAAATGGGTAGTAAGACTCTCGGGAAAATTGAGAGTACTATGTAAGAGTGAAAAGTATGAGTGATAAGAATGAAGAATGTTGAATCCGTAAGAAAGTATGGATCAACAATATATGAATGAAATGTTTGAATCCGCGAGACGGATTCAAAGAATGAAAGATGCGAATACAATGTTAGAATCCGCGAGACGGATTCAAGGAATGAAAGGCATGAATGGAATGTTTGAATCCGTAAAACGGATTCTAGGAAATGAGATGTATAAATGATATGTTAGAATCCGCGAGACGGATTCGAAACATGAAAGGAATGAAAGCATGAATGATATGTTAGAATCCGCGAGACGGATTCGAAACAAAGAAAGAATAAAAGTATGAATGAGATGTTAGAAACCGCACGACGGGTTCGAAACATAATGAATGGTAAGAATGAAAAGATTCGAATATGTAAGTAATTACGGACTAAGCAAGTAAATATTCTTTAAAAGCGAATGTTATCCAAGTTATGTCTTAAACTTATATATATGTGTGAATTAATGTGTATATATATATATATATATAAGCAAATACATTCGTATACAAGAAGGGTTAAAGAGACGAATGAGTCATGCGGTTCATATGGTAATCGTTATTCAGACCCGATATATTTAATGTTTTTGAATTGTTAAGTTTTATACTTATAGATGAGCATAACGTTTGGCACGCAAACCTAAATTTTGACGAAAGAAAAAGTTTTGAACATGTTATGTGTTAGATGTGTTAGTAATCGACTCTTAGGAGCCGTAATGAATGACGGGCTACGACCCGAACAACAGTCTAAGTATGATTGGGAATGGGTAAGTTTTGGCAAGAATACTGAAATGATGTAATGAATGTTTGAATGAAAGGTGCTAACCGCCGATTTTGTAGATGTTACTGGTAGAATTATGAATGTGATGAAACCAATCGAAGTGGTAAAAGAATGTGCACGAGTGGAAGCCCATTACAAGGATGAATGAAAGCTGGCCTGGTACGGTTAGTACTCGCGAAGGAGCAGATCGTTCTAATTTATGGATCGCTGAAGTATGAAATTGAAATCGAGGTAAGTAAAATGTTTTAACTCATGTCGATTAGGTATGGTAGGGTATGGAATGTTTAATTTTTAACATTTGACATAAGATGAAAAACTATGTCATTAAGAAGTAAATCTTAAAAGTTTTAAACGAAAATTCCGGGTACTGGTTAAATTCTCGTATGAAGAACCTGCACGATACACTTGCTTAGGCAAATTAAGTGAGGTATGAATTAAGGGGAATAGTAATGTAGAAGAAATGAGACAATTTGAAGGTAACGTAAAGGTATACATGATACAAGTAACTATAGTAAACATAGGACGATGTCAACTTTGGAGTTAAGCGCGTATATGTGACTATGAAATAGTAGTTTTGCTGCGATAACAAAACAAGAACTAAATATTATATGATATATGCATAGAATGTAATTTTAAGAAGATGAGATGAGGGTATTAGATCTGTTATAAACGGATCATATGAATGTAAGTATCATTACAAGTTTGAATAAGTATAAATATTGACCTGTTGTAAACGGGTCGAGGAAATGAGAATGTTATGTAAAGGTAAAGTATGACAAGTATGGAACTGTTTGAAAGGGGTCAATTATATGAATAGTTTATGAGTAAAGAATGGGTAGTATCTATTATTATGATGTACCTATTGAAGATAAACAGATTGGCGTATGTGTGAATTTTGAAGTAAGATCATATAGCCGACAAAAATAATATGAATATCGGATATAAACAAAAGGAATGTTATTAATGAAATGTTACAATTGTTTCAAGTAAACAAAAATGATATATCGTATATGATATACGAGCATTGAGATGATGAATGAACCACTAGCTATGAAGTACGATAGAAATTAGCGCTATTAGTGAAAGCGACACTAATATGAACTCTGGGGCGGGTTCTTGAAGATAGAAGATTGTCATTAAGATGGGCTAGCGGTCATGTTGATGAGTTGGAAGAAAGGATAATAAGTGTTTAATGGAAATGAGAAAGGTTTCGGGGACGAAACCTCATTTAAGGGGGGTAGACTTGTAACGCCCCAAAATTCGAATGTTTATAATTGTTAAATGTTCTCGTATGGTACATCAAGAAATGAATGACTAGGCTATTTAACCAAGTTAACAAAAGGGTAAAAACAATTAAAGGAATGAAAGTTGTGCCCGAAAGTGGGTTAAATTGAAAGTTGAATTAATAACTAAAAAATTACACACACAAACACACACGATCGTGTGTTCTTGAGAGATCATGAGCTCTCATGAAGCCAAAACCCTAACTTCATCTAATCCATCAAATTGGAAGGATAAACGAAGCTTAAATTCAGAATCGAACACGAATTTGTGATCACCTACACGAGGGGATCATAAGGTATGTCTTAAATTCTAGATTGGTGATTATCCACGAAGTGGGTTATGTTGTAAATCGTGAATTGGTATGAAATTGAGCATGAGGATATGTTAGAATCATCATATAGAACATGGGTTATGCATTATTTAGGTTAATTTGATGCTTAGAGGTGAAACCCATTAGTTATGGTGAGAATGATTAGTTGAATCACCATCCATGTTTAATTCTTGTTGAATATTGATGAATTATGTGAGTAATATGGAGTCTTGTTAGAAGAATTGAAAGAAACATGATGATAATATGTTTGAATGTTTATGTGTGAATGATATATGTTAATTAGTATGAGGATTTGATGAATTATGTATGAAATTAGGAGATTTTGCATGAATTAGTTGTACCTAATGTTTAGAAGGTTGTACGCCCACCAAGTGTTTGATGAAATGCTTAAGTGAAGTTAGGATGCAAAATGTTATGAAAAAGCTTGGTGTATATAGGAACGAAATACGAAAATGATGGCATGAAAAAGCTTGGTATGTATGCATGTAGGAATGTATGAACGCATGATTTAGATGCGTTGAGCAGTGGCGAAGCTTGGATTTTTCGGCCGGGGGGTGAAAACATATATACCCAAAAATTTCTATAGAATACCCAAAAATTTCTATAGAACCGGGGGGGGTGAAAACATATATACCCACAAATTTCTATACGAAAACTACATATATAACACTACTGAGCGAAAAATCCCGGGGGGGCGGACGTCTGTAACACCCCAAAAATGGGTTTGGTAATTAAACCACGTTACTAGTGACGACGGGTAAAATACCGTTAGTGGTAAAAAAAAATTAACCCGGTTAATATTAGGATTTAAATAAATAAATTTGATGTTAATTAAAAGAGGATAAATACTTTGAGGAAAACAAAGTATATAGAAGGCCCGAGCTAACGGGACTTAAAATAAGACGGGTTATGACTACCCCGAACTCACTAAGTTAAACTAGCAAAGTTTAACCTAGTTAACAAAACAAAGTATTGTTGAAAATAAGTAGGTTGTAGCCTACTTACTAGTTAACAAAACTTGAGGGACCAAAATCGTCAAAAAGGGAACAAGTTCTTTTAATAAAAAAAAACACACACACCACACACACTTTGTGTGTGTGGATCGATCATCAGGAGCGACCAAGAGAGCTCAAACCCTAAAATCAACAAATTCACCAAATTGGAGCTCGAATCAAGCCCCAAATCAATGCATGAACGCGTATAAATGATCACCAAGTCAAAGGGATCGTAAGGTATGTTAAATTTGGTAATTTGGTGATGTCTTGAAGTTATGATGAACACTCAAAATCACAATTTGGGAATGGATGATGAATCCATGAGTGTAGTTGTGAAGAAATCTATGTGTAGGAACAACCCTAGTTAACAATTTGATGAACTAGTGTTGAAAACTAGGGAATTGATGATTTCCCTTGTATGTGCTAAGTGGGTTATGGCTAGATAATGAAGATGATGATATAATTGTGCTAGAAATCATCATAGTTGATAGTAGAAACAAAGTACTTGAACAAATTTACATGATTGAGTACTTGTTCATACATGATAGAGATGGGTTTTTATGATATGATGATGTTAGTGTCTAAATTGTGATTAGAATCCTCATATTAGATAATAAAAGTATGCTACTTGAACCATTTAGGTGTTTGAGTACATGAATCATAATTACCATGAATTGGGTTTGGTGTAAAAAGAATGGAAATGATGATAAATTCATGTTAAAAATGAAGCTTGATATCATCATGTGTTAAGAAAGATTAATGTAGTGTTAATTCGATGAATTGTGGTTATAAAACTTGGTAAACAAAGTGAATAAACGGTAGCCTAAGTGTGATGCTACCGTGTATTTGACCAAGTAGTTAAATGAGTAGTAAAGCTACATCATGTAATCACTTATGATTAATAGGCCGTTGACTTTAAACAGTCAAACCGACCTATAATACGATGAATGATAATTCTTGAATATAAAATGCGTAGGGTGGAATGATCGTATTAAGTTATGACTAAACTAACCACCTTGTGAAATGATGAATAATAGTTGGCGCTTAAACAAGCTAGGTGAAGCTTGGAGTGAAAGCGGGTCAAACGAATCAAGAATGAAGGGAAAAGCATAATTCGGATGCAAGGTAAGTATAACTTACACTAGTCTTATATTTTAGAATATTCTCTTATCGTATTAGTTACGAATAAGATAAATACATAATTGAGGTATGATGTTCCGGCGTGTAAACGTACGGAACAAGATAGTCGAGTATGACAAGAAACCATGTTGATGGTTTAAAAGGAGTTAAATCGGTAATTTGATCATTTTATGACAAATGGAAAATAAACTTTTGAATGGTTGCCTTATAGGGTAAACCAAAACAAACAATAAGGGTAAAACGGTAAATTGGTCATGCATCGACCATAACTATTGGCTTTAAAAGACACTTATGAAGTAAGCCTTAATAGGCCGAAAAGTGTTAAGAAATGAATTATAAGTAAAGCGACCGCACGATGTAAATCGGAGCGAGTCATATAGTCGAGATGAAAATGCATGTCATCTCGCCAATATAATCGGTCATTTAGACCAAACGGGTCAAAGGGTGAAGATACCACCTTTTGATAATAGCGACTAATGATTCTTGTCGAGTTATATGATTTCAGGAATAAATGTAGAAATGATATTTGCATCGCTACTATTTAGCGAATATTATAGCAAGGCATTAAATCAGGTCAATACAGTGACCCGAGCCAGGTATGTGTAATAGAGTAATGATTCATTGAGAACGTAAGGTTCAATGAGTATTTAATGAAGTCTTAGATAGACAATGGGTTACTTAAGTGGGTAAACCGAATGTTTTAAAAGAGGGTAGTGGTGTTTTGAAAAGCATATTGACTTTTCGAGCAAGATCATAATTCAAAAGAAGAATCATGGGTCAAACATGCTCTCAAAAGACCTTTTCGTAATTGAAAGACTAAAAAGGACCAAAACGCCCTTGTTAGCTAATTCGAACAAACAACCTTTAAAGGTTGTTTGGAAACAAGTTTTATGATTAATTAAATACTTAGATTAAGTATAGAAGTTGAAAGAGGTATTATATTAGTCAAACGGTACTATTTGAGTTTTTGCCGTAAAATAATGATTCGAGAGGTAAAATTTGGTTTATATAGATCACCACATCAAACCCGCCATAAACACAATTGTGGTGGGAGATTATAGGATAAGAAATGTGGTGATGAAATGCTAGAAACAATCGAAAGCGATTTTAGGCTCGAAAGTGCTTAAAAACCCTTAACGGGTCAAAATAAGCATACGAGCGAAAACGGGTTTAAATTGTGTAATAAACCTATGATTAGAACCTAATATGGTAGGTAACATTAATTTGAAGAAGTGTATGTGATATAGGAATCAAACAAATACGTTTGTTTGATAAAATGCATAAACGGGTTAAAATTCGGTAAAAAGGTAACGATTCAAAGGCTTAGAAGTCTCAAAATTTCTTATGTTGGATGTAGTATTTTAACTCCATAAGATGGAGGATTAAATTACGGACGCGTAGGAAAAAGAATCGGGTAAAACGGATCAATAACGAAGAAGTTATGGCCGTTTCCGTAAAAACTGGCATAGCTGATCTGAACTGCAACCTGCTGGAAACTGGTTTCCCAGGCGACACGCGAAGGAACAACATGGTTCCTCCGCGACACGCGACAGAACCCTGATTTAGCGAAAAAAAATTATTTTAATCAGTTTCGCTTCCCGGACTCGTTTAAATACGTTCTAAGTTACATATGACTAATCCAACTCATGTTTTATGAGTTTCAGGTATGATTTTAGCACCGGAGGATGATCAAGCACAACGAAGAACCGAACACGATCAAGAAATAAGCTTCCGCGCTATGTATCGTTGTTTTGTTAAATGACGAACTCAAACATGTTATTTTGTATAGTTTTAATTCTGTAAATAAAGTTTAATGAAACCCGTATTTTCAATGTATTGAAATTCTAATTACCCGTTTATTTTCGTAAATTATACGAAAATTGTTAAATAATAATAAGGGTGTTACAAGTTGGTAATCAGAGCTCAAGGTTGTTGACAAATGTGTTCGGTTCGAAGCTTGATCGCAAATCCGGTAAGTACAAGTATGTTAACAGTTTAGCATGCTAAAGTGTTGTAAACAACACATAGGGCTATCGTGTGATTCACGTTACCCCAATTAAAATGATTGATATAGTTGACGAAAATACGCGCGTTGACGCGTATAGTAGAAAAAGCCTTGTATTATAATACGGGCGATTATTGAAGTTGACGTTACTTACTTTGTGAATGTTTTAATTGAAGGGCACTCGCGTTTGAAGACGACGAGAGTCAAACGAATTGTGGATATGATGATGGAACGGTCCGAAGTATGACGAGAGGAGCATGCTCACCGAGGACTAAATCGCGTAACGACCGCGAACAAGGTTAATGGCAAGGAACGCCCGTTGGGGCAAACATTACCAGGTGCACATTTTAAATAATCGCACAAATAGTAATATGCAACAAATAAGTAGAAATTGAAGGTTGCATATGTAGATTAAAAACTTGGAAAACCCCGAATAGAAAATGTATTCGGGATATTGTTTCCAAGAGAAATAAATAGAGGCGTTACTTACATAGGGCGTGATGTGAAAACTATAAAAAGGTCATGTGTGTCATGTGTTAATCGCTTACTCTGGCCAAGTAAGTAGTGGCATATGATACCATGAACTTCTTATGGCGGACACGTTTACATCCGATGTAGTAAGGGCGGTGTGAATGGGACTAACTTAAAAGTACCCAAATGAATCAAATGAGCAAAATAATTGATAATAATGTAAACGCACAGCCGGGTGACGGAAGCGTATTACATTAGAATGATGAGCCCGAGTGAAGGGACAAAGAAGCATGTAAAATGATTTAGACAAGTATTGGGAGGGAGTGTACTTACACTCGAACCCAGAAAACGCAAGCATGAAAAATGATTTAGACAAGTATTGGGAGGGAGTGTACTTACACTCGAACCCAGAACACGCAAGCATGAAAAATGATTTAGACGAGTATTGGGAGGGAGTGTACTTACACTCGAACCCAGAAACGCAAACATGAAAAACGATTTAGACAAGCATTGGGAGGGAGTGTACTTACACTCGAACCCGGAAAATGCGAATATGTCCCTAAACGAGTCGTTTTTGTAAAACGTCAAACTCGAGGACAAAGTCGGAATATAGAAATGAAGCGAGAGAACCAGTGAGAATCCTCGCGTAAAACAAAGACTGTAAAAGAGTAAATGCCAAGTCGTCAAAATTGCTTGACATAAATTAAAGATAAAACATTAAACTAAAATTCCGTTTTAGTCAAAAACAACGTTTTATCAAACATATATAGTATGAGATGATTGGGAAATAAACCTAAAACACGACGTGACGCGATCACGGTCAGGAAAGTTATGTGAAATAAAATCACATAGTAGCCCGAGAGATGGGTATAAAGTAACTGGACTAATAAGACTAGTCAGTGAGGCCGGTTAAGGTCAATATTTAAATTAAGAAAGTGTTCAACACGCTATCTATATTAAGATTAGCGTGAAATAATCATAGTTGATAAGCGTGTATGACCAAGTGGCCAAATGGCTACTCAGTCAAGCCAAATAATAAAGGTAAGTGAGTACAAAACAACAGTGATGATCCATGAGGTCATAATAACGAAAAGTATTTATCGCCTATACTGAGCGATCACAAGGCAACATAAGCAAAGTTTTGGGAAGTCAGATCGAGTAAAGGCACGTAAAAAGGATAAAGCCGGAAGGTATGTGGTAATATGCCTTGTAGAATTCCGTTAATAGCACATCTAGATAGTGCTAAATAAATAAGATAAAATCAGGAAATTCATTTTAGTGGCGAATGTTGTACGAATGAACCAAACGAATAAGTTCGTAAAGAAAAGGGGTCTGTTTGTAAACAGTGAAAGATCTCACTAGAAACATCCAAATGGGTGAAAATAACGGATTCACAAAGAATCCGAAAGTATAAAGGCGATGGATTTCGCAAAGTTAATCAAACAAGTCGAAATAACCAGATGGCGTTATTCTGAGTTGCGTAAATTCGCATAAAAGATACATATGTTGTGTAATTAAAAGATGTTACCATATTTGTCTAATGACACTAACAAATGGTCAAAGTGTGAGTAATGCTTAGAAGGTTACTCAGTTTATGTACATTGGGTTGAAACTCAATAAATTATGTAAGAAAAGGTTTCGAGGACGAAACCTCTTTAAGGGGGGTAGACTTGTAACACCCCAAAAATGGGTTTGGTAATTAAACCACGTTACTAGTGACGACGGGTAAAATACCGTTAGTGGTAAAAAAAAATTAACCCGGTTAATATTAGGATTTAAATAAATAAATTTGATGTTAATTAAAAGAGGATAAATACTTTGAGGAAAACAAAGTATATAGAAGGCCCGAGCTAACGGGACTTAAAATAAGACGGGTTATGACTACCCCGAACTCACTAAGTTAAACTAGCAAAGTTTAACCTAGTTAACAAAACAAAGTATTGTTGAAAATAAGTAGGTTGTAGCCTACTTACTAGTTAACAAAACTTGAGGGACCAAAATCGTCAAAAAGGGAACAAGTTCTTTTAATAAAAAAAAACACACACACCACACACACTTTGTGTGTGTGGATCGATCATCAGGAGCGACCAAGAGAGCTCAAACCCTAAAATCAACAAATTCACCAAATTGGAGCTCGAATCAAGCCCCAAATCAATGCATGAACGCGTATAAATGATCACCAAGTCAAAGGGATCGTAAGGTATGTTAAATTTGGTATTTGGGTGATGTCTTGAAGTTATGATGAACACTCAAAATCACAATTTGGGAATGGATGATGAATCCATGAGTGTAGTTGTGAAGAAATCTATGTGTAGGAACAACCCTAGTTAACAATTTGATGAACTAGTGTTGAAAACTAGGGAATTGATGATTTCCCTTGTATGTGCTAAGTGGGTTATGGCTAGATAATGAAGATGATGATATAATTGTGCTAGAAATCATCATAGTTGATAGTAGAAACAAAGTACTTGAACAAATTTACATGATTGAGTACTTGTTCATACATGATAGAGATGGGTTTTTATGATATGATGATGTTAGTGTCTAAATTGTGATTAGAATCCTCATATTAGATAATAAAAGTATGCTACTTGAACCATTTAGGTGTTTGAGTACATGAATCATAATTACCATGAATTGGGTTTGGTGTAAAAAGAATGGAAATGATGATAAATTCATGTTAAAAATGAAGCTTGATATCATCATGTGTTAAGAAAGATTAATGTAGTGTTAATTCGATGAATTATGGTTATAAAACTTGGTAAACAAAGTGAATAAACGGTAGCCTAAGTGTGATGCTACCGTGTATTTGACCAAGTAGTTAAATGAGTAGTAAAGCTACATCATGTAATCACTTATGATTAATAGGCCGTTGACTTTAAACAGTCAAACCGACCTATAATACGATGAATGATAATTCTTGAATATAAAATGCGTAGGGTGGAATGATCGTATTAAGTTATGACTAAACTAACCACCTTGTGAAATGATGAATAATAGTTGGCGCTTAAACAAGCTAGGTGAAGCTTGGAGTGAAAGCGGGTCAAACGAATCAAGAATGAAGGGAAAAGCATAATTCGGATGCAAGGTAAGTATAACTTACACTAGTCTTATATTTTAGAATATTCTCTTATCGTATTAGTTACGAATAAGATAAATACATAATTGAGGTATGATGTTCCGGCGTGTAAACGTACGGAACAAGATAGTCGAGTATGACAAGAAACCATGTTGATGGTTTAAAAGGAGTTAAATCGGTAATTTGATCATTTTATGACAAATGGAAAATAAACTTTTGAATGGTTGCCTTATAGGGTAAACCAAAACAAACAATAAGGGTAAAACGGTAAATTGGTCATGCATCGACCATAACTATTGGCTTTAAAAGACACTTATGAAGTAAGCCTTAATAGGCCGAAAAGTGTTAAGAAATGAATTATAAGTAAAGCGACCGCACGATGTAAATCGGAGCGAGTCATATAGTCGAGATGAAAATGCATGTCATCTCGCCAATATAATCGGTCATTTAGACCAAACGGGTCAAAGGGTGAAGATACCACCTTTTGATAATAGCGACTAATGATTCTTGTCGAGTTATATGATTTCAGGAATAAATGTAGAAATGATATTTGCATCGCTACTATTTAGCGAATATTATAGCAAGGCATTAAATCAGGTCAATACAGTGACCCGAGCCAGGTATGTGTAATAGAGTAATGATTCATTGAGAACGTAAGGTTCAATGAGTATTTAATGAAGTCTTAGATAGACAATGGGTTACTTAAGTGGGTAAACCGAATGTTTTAAAAGAGGGTAGTGGTGTTTTGAAAAGCATATTGACTTTTCGAGCAAGATCATAATTCAAAAGAAGAATCATGGGTCAAACATGCTCTCAAAAGACCTTGTCGTAATTGAAAGACTAAAAAGGACCAAAACGCCCTTGTTAGCTAATTCGAACAAACAACCTTTAAAGGTTGTTTGGAAACAAGTTTTATGATTAAGTAAATACTTAGATTAAGTATAGAAGTTGAAAGATGTATTATATTAGTCAAACGGTACTATTTGAGTTTTTGCCGTAAAATAATGATTCGAGAGGTAAAATTTGGTTTATATAGATCACCACATCAAACCCGCCATAAACACAATTGTGGTGGGAGATTATAGGATAAGAAATGTGGTGATGAAA
Organism: Helianthus tuberosus; assembly: GCA_030545235.1. Lineage (NCBI taxonomy): Eukaryota > Viridiplantae > Streptophyta > Magnoliopsida > Asterales > Asteraceae > Helianthus > Helianthus tuberosus. The sequence goes on along the minus strand of JARYGA010015871.1, from coordinate 18,265 downwards.
TGCTAGAAACAATCGAAAGCGATTTTAGGCTCGAAAGTGCTTAAAAACCCTTAACGGGTCAAAATAAGCATACGAGCGAAAACGGGTTTAAATTGTGTAATAAACCTATGATTAGAACCTAATATGGTAGGTAACATTAATTTGAAGAAGTGTATGTGATATAGGAATCAAACAAATACGTTTGTTTAATAAAATGCATAAACGGGTTAAAATTTGGTAAAAAGGTAACGAGTCAAAGGCTTAGAAGTCTCAAAATTTCTTATGTTGGATGTAGGATTTTAACTCCATAAGATGGAGGATTAAATTACGGACGCGTAGGAAAAAGAATCGGGTAAAACGAATCAATAACGAAGAAGTTATGGCCGTTTCCGTAAAAACTGGCATAGCTGATCTGAACTGCAACCTGCTGGAAACTGGTTTCCCAGGCGACACGCGAAGGAACAACATGGTTCCTCCGCGACACGCGACAGAACCCTGATTTAGTGAAAAAAAATTATTTTAATCAGTTTCGCTTCCCGGACTCGTTTAAATACGTTCTAAGTTACATATGACTAATCCAACTCATGTTTTATGAGTTTCAGGTATGATTTTAGCACCGGAGGATGATCAAGCACAACGAAGAACCGAACACGATCAAGAAATAAGCTTCCGCACTATGTATCGTTGTTTTGTTAAATGACGAACTCAAACATGTTATTTTGTATAGTTTTAATTCTGTAAATAAAGTTTAATGAAACCCGTATTTTCAATGTATTGAAATTCTAATTACCCGTTTATTTTCGTAAATTATACAAAAATTGTTAAATAATAATAAGGGTGTTACAACGTCCCCCCCCCCCCGCCCCTCACATGCTGCGCCCCTGGCGTTGAGTAATAACGTTATTAACAGTGTGCCTTGAGAATGAAAAGTAATGCAGGTACATTATTGAAGCCTCACCGGGAAATGCATACGCAGAGGGAATGTTTAAGTTAGGAAGATAACGGAATGGGAAGTGTACGGGAATGAATCTTGTTTATATAATGTGTGCTAATGTTATGAATGTATGTGTGAGTGCAGGTTGTACGAGACACGGGCGATTATCACGGGGAATAGAGATCAAAGACCGAGTCACAAGATAGATTGTACGGGAACGTTGGTGTATGTAATATATCAGACATAAGATATAATTATTTTTGCATTTGTAAATGAGTTATTTGACAAAAATTTATGTGAAAGAGTTATCTTAAAATGAATTTTTTAAGTAAGTCAAAGTATTATATAATGAAATAAATTTATGGAACGAACTTCCGCTGTGACTTTTGTCAAATACGTGTTAGGGTCTTACATACCTGCTCGATCTTTAACACCCTCCCAAACACTAGAAGCATAGGCACACTCAAAGAACAAATGTTCGTGTGAGTCCGGCCCAATAGTACACAACGAGCAACACATAAGATTGAAATTCGCGTTACCCGTTGAGTTCCATCGGCTCATGATATCCTGTGTCTTCAATTTCCTGTTAACAATTAACCACATAAGAAATGCGTGTCTAGGAATAGCTTGAGGAAACCACACAACATTTGCCCATGGTACACCCTCTTGAGCCATCCAAATATCCTCCCAAGCCGTAGATGTAGTAAAAACTGTATCGACCCCTTGTCGAGTTCTCCAACTAATCTGGTCCTTACGCATCGGATCAAGATCCACGTCTTGTACATTTTGCATCACAGGAAACCGATTGACCCACTCTTGTGGCCACACCCATTCCCCATCCACAAGTACATTTGCCAACTTAGAATTCAGTCTGAATCCCGCATTAGCAATCATTCTAGGTGTTATAAAAGCTATAAGCGGACATATTTCATTCCATTTATCAAACCATATCACCGTGTCCATTCCATCCCCCAATTTCACCCATATTTCAAAGCCTCGTTTTATTAGTGTCTTTTGTTAAAGTCCATTGTGGAACTTAAAACATTTGGTCGGTTTGTAATATTAAACTTGTAGTCTTGTCTGGTACTAAAACAATGTGGGTTGTATTATCTTGAATCATATTTATGGATGAACATCGTGGTTTTAATCATTTAGTTGTTTGATATAATTGAATGCAATGATATTAAGCAAGTCACACATAATACGTTTCCACAAAATTCAAGGTGTGACATAACATGCAACATGTAATGTATTTGTATGTCTTTGAAAGTAAACAGGAAATCATTCATATCATTCATTCATCATACACAACCATATATCATAAGTTACTGTTCACATGGTACAGAAATACATGGAAAAGTGCCAGTTGTCACATTCTGATGCTTTCCTTCCTTGAGATTTTCAGGACGATGCTGACAAATTTTTGCAATGTGACCAGCAATGCCACATGTGTAACATATTTGACGTTTTACATGAGGCTTTGCTGGAGATCTATCAGCCTTTTCAGAACTAGAAGACCTGTGTGAATCCTGAGGTCTTGACGAAACGGACTTACTTTGATTTCTACATTGCTTATTTTCCTCTTGTGTTTTCAAAATTTTACTATCTAGATGATCAACACACACATTTTTCAACCAAGATTTAGGTGGAATATACTTTTTTTCTCCACCCTGTTTAGTTTATTTTACCAACAAATTCTTAGACACATCCGATTTATTTGGCAAAACAACTGAATTTAAGCAATCAAAAACTGAATCAAAGCAAGTATCAAAACATCCACCGCTCTTAAAAACAGAGCCCACACAATTCAAAGCATCATAAGAAATTGAATTATTGTTTGACTTTTCAGAAACTAAATGATTATTTTTCTGAATTTTTATTTTTAAATCAACCAATTCAACATCATCATCATCCTCATCATCATCTACCCAATCTTCAACAATCACTTCTTCTGCAGGTGAAGTAACCGGGTTAGTAACGTTTATTCTCTCACAAACAGTGTCAGTTGAATCCGTAGCAATGCTCAGTTTCGAGTGACACCGTTTGCTCAGTAGTTTCAGAATCAATAATATTTTGTGGCTGAACAGAGGCTTCTGTTGTTGATTCATCACTATATTCAACAGAAGCTTCTGTTATGGATTCTGATTCTACTTTCGTCTGTTCTGATTCAACTTCTTCAGATGATTCATCACTAGACTCGGCAGAATCAACTAATTCTGAATTTTTACAATTAGTTGTTCCTGAGGAGTCACATGAAGAGTCAAACGAAGTAGTTGATTCAGTTTGTTTGCTAGACTCAAAATCTTCAATGCACAAGGTCGCTGATTGAAACGAGAGCGAATTGGGGAAGGGTATAGAGGATCTGGGAGGGTTGAAAGGTGAGATTACGATTATACCCTTGTTAATGAACGACATGTTAGATCTGATGAAAAACAAAGTAGAGGGTGGCAAATTGCAAGAAAATTGAAGTTTTATGCTCATTCGAAAGCAAACCGTACCAAACCCCTAAAAGGTTAGAATTATAAACAAATTGTACATTAGTTTATTTAGTTAATACTCCGTTTAAGGTATCCGGTCGCAAAATGGACCTCATACAATTCGTTATCTCATCCAGAAATGACAAAAATATCACCACCAATAGCAATAGCCAGTCGTCTTTACAATTCCGCCAGCAATGACTTCATATCTTAAAAAACCTCATTCCACAAAAGATTCCAAGATCCCATCCAGTCAACGTATTCACTGCACAATTAAACACCAGATTCACAAACTGCAGCGAAGTGGCTGAAGAAGATGAAAGAATTACAAGAAAACGACGATGAAATCACATCTCCACTTCGTAAGCAATTTCACTCAGCATTTTTATTAATTTCCCCAAACTAATTTCTAAAATATGCAGTTTTTAACAACACCCAAATCCACGGGTCCACCTCCCACGCGCCGCCGCCGGAGGAAAACTCGCCGATAGAGCAGGTCGCACTCACGGTTCCGGTAACCGACGACCGGAGTTTACCGGCGGTTACTTTCAGAACATGGACACTGGGAACACTTGCATGTGTGTTACTTTCTTTTCTGAATCAGTTCTTTTGGTACCGCCGGGAACCACTGTCGATCACCTCCATCTCCGCCCAGATCGCCGTCGTGCCGCTTGGTCACCTCATGGCGGCCACGATTACCGACCGGGTTTTTTTCCGGGGGAAGTGGTGTGAGTTTAGTCTTAATCCTGGACCGTTTAATGTGAAAGAACATGTGTTGATTACGATATTTGCCAACTCTGGTGCCGGAAATCCGTACGCGATTCATGTTGTAAGTGCTGTGAAGATATTTTACGGGAAGACGTTGACTTTTTGGGTGGCGTTGATTGTGGTGGTGACCACTCAGGTGTTGGGGTTTGGGTGGGCGGGTATTTTCCGGCGGTATTTGGTGGAGCCGGCCACAATGTGGTGGCCACAAAATCTTGTTCAAGTCTCTCTCTTCAGGTACGGGGTTGATCGGGTTTCGGGTTATTCAGGTTTTTTATGTTTAAGGTCTAACTAACACCCGACACTAATAACAATCAGTTTAATCGGTTTTTGGGTATTCGGCCATTGTTCGGGTCGGGTGAATCAGGCACGGTTAAAATCGACAGGCCTAGTGCAATATTCATACAATTTTATAGGTTGTTGACTTGTTGCTATCAAGACACCATACACAACTTACTGTCACATGATGCGGGCGTATGGGTTATTTAGGATTTATAATAGAGCGCAAAAAGGTCATATGGGCCGTATGATTTGGCTCCCGTACGACCATGGGACTGTTTTTCGTCATATCATATGGGTCTAGTTTGACAACTTTTCGCACAGCCTGCATGACAGATTAGTGGTGTCAGGATAGTGGGTCAGTGGTGTTTATATAAAGCCGGTCATTTTAATGTCGAGTAATTTTGTTCTTAGATGCCTAATTAGAATCTTGAACTTCATTATGTGCAGGGCGTTACATGAGAAAGAGCCAAGGCCGAAGGGCGGGCTGACACGCAATGAGTTCTTTCTCATTGTGTTTATATGTAGTTTTGCTTACTATGTTCTCCCAGGATACCTTTTCCCGATGCTTACTTCCCTCTCGTGGATATGTTGGATCTTTCCTAAATCTGTACTGGCCCAGCAGATCGGGTCGGGCCTTCATGGTCTTGGTGTTGGTGCGATCGGGTTCGATTGGTCCAGTATATCGTCTTATCTTGGGAGCCCGCTGGCTAGCCCATGGTTCGCGACAGCCAACATTGCCGTTGGTTATGTTCTAGTTACTTACGTCATAACCCCTTTAGCATACTGGTTCAATGTTTATGAAGCTAAAAGGTTCCCAATTTTCTCAGATGATCTGTTCACCTTCACAGGGCAATCATACAACACCTCAGCCATTGTTGACTCTGATTTTCACTTTGACTCAGATGCGTACGATCAAGAAGGTCAAATTTACCTCAGCATCTTCTTCGCCATGAATTATGCAGTTAGTTTTGCATGTCTCACTGCTACCGTGGTTCACGTATTCGTCTTTCACGGAAGGTTTGAATCTTGTTTTCCTTTCAAATCGTTTTGTCGTTTTAAATTGAAGTTTTGATATTCTTTTAGGGAATTATGGCAGCTGAGTAAGTCGGCATTTCAAGAAAAGAAAATGGATGTGCATAGTAAGCTTATGAGACAATACGACCAAGTTCCCCAGTGGTGGTTCACTTGCATTCTATTGACTAACATTGTAGCAACATTGTTTGTGATCGAATACTTTAAAAGTCAACTTCAATTACCATGGTGGGCGTTCTTGTTAGCCTGCGGTCTTGCATTCTTTTTCACACTTCCTATCGGTGTCATCACGGCCACAACAAACCAGGTAACTTCAAATATGTTTATAGTTTATATACACATATTTGATTTTAACATGTCACATCATGAACTTTAACATGGGCATCTTTGATTTTATGTTCTATATTCTTTGCTGTAATAGATTATGTACATGGGTATCTATAATCTTGTACTAGAATGGATTCTGTCCTTGGGTATCTATATAATATTGTCATGTAATAGGTTTTGTACCTAGGTAACTATATAATCTAACATGGGTATGTTTGTAATTCATCAAACAGACGCCAGGCTTGAATGTGATCACGGAGTACATCATAGGGTACTTGTATCCAGGGTACCCCGTGGCCAACATGTGTTTTAAGGTTTACGGGTACATTAGTGTGAAACAAGCTATCGTCTTTTTACAAGACTTCAAACTCGGGCATTACATGAAAATCCCCCCAAGATCGATGTTCATGGCTCAGGTACGCTTCGGTCCGCTCACCGGTCAACATAAGTCAACAATTCCTAAGATCATTTATTTATAATCTTGTGATCAGGTATGTGGTACCCTGATATCAGCATTGGCGCACTTAGGAACTGCGTGGTGGCTAATGGACACCGTCCCGAACATATGTGACCGAGCCTTGCTTCCCCCGGGCAGTCCCTGGACCTGCCCGGGTGACCATGTGTTCTACGACGCCTCAGTCATATGGGGTCTAATCGGTCCCCGCCGGATCTTTGGTGATCTGGGTTACTACAACTCGATAAACTGGTTCTTTTTAGCAGGCGCATTGGCTCCTATTATCGTCTGGCTCTTACACAAAGCTTTTCCGAGCCAAACGTGGATTAAATTAATCACAACACCAGTTTTGTTAGGCGCAACAATTAACATGCCGCCTGCCACTTCTGTAAACTATAACAGTTGGATAATTATTGGGTTTTTGTCGGGTTTCGTGGCGTATAGGTACCATCATAACTGGTGGGGCCGCCATAATTACGTGATGTCGGGGGCGTTAGATGCGGGATTGGCGTTTATGGGGGTGTTGTTGTATGTTAGTTTGGATATGGAGGGTGTTAGTTTAGATTGGTGGGGTAGTAACCCCGACGGTTGTTCATTGGCTTCTTGTCCGGCTGCTGCGGGTATTGTGGTCGATGGATGCCCGGTTATTTGATTTGTAAGATTGTTGGTGAAGGTGTATAGATGTGTTTTTGTTGCTTCTTATTCTTGAACTGTATGTTCTATTGTTTCAAAATGTAAACTGAATTGTTATTTGTCATGTAAAACAGAGTACTTGAGAACAAAATGATGGTGTCATATGATTTAAGATGGTGAATATAAAGTCATAGATTTAATTTAAGGATGTTTTGATTTATAGATTTAATTTAACATAGTTGTCACTAATTAAAGTGTTTTGGATAAGGGTGTACGGTGTGGGAGTCGGCAAAGGGCGGCAAACCTGTTTGCCGATCGGCAAACACCGGCGCCGACCCAGTTTGCCGCTTCCAAGTTTACCAAATCGGTGGTGTGATGCCGATGCGGTGAAGTAGAGGGTGTGTGTGGTGGGGTGGGGTCCATTCCTATCTCAACCAATCACACATTTTTCTTTTTTTTTTTAAATAGTTTACCACTTCACCAAGTGTCTAAACCATTGCCAACACTTTTCACCAAAGTTTAAACACTTTTGACTGATTGACATGGCGCGCTCTGATTGGTCGGTTTTTTGGTTTGCCACTCCAAAGTGTTTAACCACTCCCTACACCCTAACAATCCAAGTATTAATTTGGTTAATTGTGGTCTTTGAATGTTAATGTAGACTCAAATTGTGGTTTTGGTCAGTGTGATTGATATTTGTTAGTCTATGGTAATCAGGGTTGTTGAGTCAGTTCAAGACATGACTTGTAAGTTTTAAAAGTCAGGAAATTAAAGTTGATTAGACTGCCCGTTGAAGAAACACGGGTTCACCGCCGGGATGACTGGACCGCGTTCTACATGAGGGTGAAGAATCACATTTTGTTCTTCCTCTTGAACCTAGATCTGCAATGGAGAAGAGAAGAAAGTGGAGCTGTAGAGATTGCCGGTAGGAGAAGATTCTCCTGTTTCCAGCTACAAAAAGTGTGGCGGCTCCATATGCCATGCCCTAATAATGAGGTGAACACCTCTTTATATAGGGGGATATGGGCCTCCCCTAACCTCAATGGGCCAGGCCCAGTTAGGGGTTATCTCTACAAGCCCCGACCCAAAGTAGTGTAAACTACATCGCGTTGGGCCTCGCGGTTGGGTTAGTAGCAACAATAATAAATAGTTAATATAAAAACAATAAGTAACGGGAAGCCCGACCGCTCGGGTCAGGTCTAGTACCGTACCCCATCAAGTCCCCCAGTCTAGTGCTGCTCCCGTGTGCAAGCGTGGTAGGAGTGCTAGACTTGTTAGGAGTGCTTGGAAGTACGGATTGAGTTTTAGGTTTACCTGTCGCCCGGGTGCGGGAAAAGCTGTTGGCCATACTTGTTGCGTCTGTCTTTCGCTGTGAGTAGAGATAATGAAGCGGTGAATATTACATGATACTGGTTGGGCAAACCTGACGCACGCTGATTGGTTGCTGGCGGATGCTATTGTCGGTCTCTGTCATCAGCCAGTTAGTGGAGATCGTGGGGCAGGTGTCTCTGCCTCGTGATTGGTACACGTAGGTGTCTTTGAGTACTTTTTGTTCCCTGTATGTCGGATGATCGTGGATCACGATTGAGCAGTGCCTGGAGGATACGGATTGGCTCTTCTCGTCTGCCATTTGTACCCTTTGTACTTTTAAGATGCCTTTACGCCACATCCTTGCGTGACCCTTGCTGCGCATGGTACTGGCCTTCGCAAGGTATGGGCGCTTGGAGGCTTGACTTCAGGATGCTAAGTTGTTGATTTGGCCTCTTTAGACCCCGCGCGACGCTGTCGAGTATTGCTCTACCCGCGCGAGGTTGAGATCAGAATGTAGTTGATTAAGGAGTATGGTCCAGCGCGCGATCTGGAGGAAGAATTGCGCGGCTTTTTGGGACCATACCCCTTCAAGTCCCCCCAGTCCAGTGCTGCTTCCATGCGCGAAGTAAATGGCTGGAACTCTGGACTCAGAAAAAAGAAAGTGTGTTGGTCTTTAAAGCATTTCTTAGGTCATGGTAGCCGGCGCGCGTGTAAGTGCTTGTCAATTACTACGGCGCGGCCACCAGGCTTGTTAATTGATACCTGTTGCTTTTGAGAGCTGGCGCGTATGATCATTGGCTGATGACGCATGCGGTGCAACCCTTGCTAACTTCAACATGAAGTTTCGTTGTAATTTTAGGCGAGAAATTTTTCTCGAACTTTAAATTCTGACAGGTTGGTGCAAATGTCGTTGATGGTGACCCTTGAGTTGGCTGCTGACACGGCGATCATTATGTTGTCACCGACGGTTCGCCTTTGTCAGGTGAGTGTGGCCAGCTTTAGCGGTACGCACACAGTCGTGTGGCTATTGTAAAATATTCACCCTATGGTGTGACTTCTGTTGGTTGGCGCAAGGTGCGCGCGTGTCTTAAGCCGTGAAGCGTATGTATTTATAGTGTTTGAATCTTTGTAAACTGCTGTCTACAATAGTTGCACGTGTTAATCCACTTTGAACAGGTTATCGCGAATGAGAATTGGCATAAAGTTGCGTCATGAATAATGAAGTGGAGACCCGAGCCTGCGCTAATCCTCTGGTGTGACCCAACAACAATGTGGCATGAAGTAAGGAGATGTGGCTTGTCTTGAAGATTGTAGGTGTAAGCGAAACTTTATTTCAGCCAATGTGTTTTTGCGTATACCCAAAGTGGTGCGTGCATTTGTAGCACAGTTTACGTTTTATAATTGTTTTCATATATGGCTAAGCATGCGCGCGCGGGTAACACACATGCTCGTGTGTAAAGCAGCAGGGTCACGTGGAGATTGGCGTGCTTACATGTGTAGCAGCATGGCTCGCGTGGAGGCTGAGATGATCGTAAGTAGAACGACAGACTCATATGGAGATCGACGTGTTGGTATGTAAAAAAGCTTGCGTAGATGACGATTTACGTGCTCGTAAGTAATGGAGTATGCGCCTGCTAGCGCATGTGTGCTCACTCGTAAGTAAAGGAGCATGCGCGCTTGGCGACTTACGTGCTCGTATGTAAATGAGCATGCGCCAGCCGGCGACTTACGTGCTCATAAGTAAAGGAGCATGCGCGCTTGGTGACTTACGTGCTCGTATGTAAAAGAGAATGCGCCGGTCGGCGACTTACGTGCTAGTATGTAACCGAGCATGCGCCAGCCGGCGACTTACGTGCTCATATATAAAAGAGCATGCGCCAGCCGGCGACTTACGTGCTCATATGCAAAAGAGCATGCGCCAGCCGGCGACTTACGTGCTCATGTGTGAAGGCGCTTTTTAGGCTTTCATCGGTGTGCGTGAGGATCGCTAGCTGCGTTTCACCGATTGAATGTATTGCCTATCCTGCAAATAAGTTGACATGGTAAATTGTAATAAAGAGTGACATGTGGAAAGCGTTATACCGAAGCTTCATCCTCAGGAGGTGTTTGTTCCGTGCATCCATACTTCGCAATATTCTGAAAGCAATTTTGAACCTCGAAATGGTGTTACACCCTGCATGCTAGTGTGATTGTCTATTGCTGTCACAACTGTTAGTTGCATTGTACTAAAATTGATCATAGAGAAGTAACGAGTACACTCGTATAATGCATATCACGTTATTGCATAATTAAAAGAAATGGACTCTAGGGAGTATAAAATGTGCCCCTCGAGTCTGTCAGTTAGTGATTTCATGATGATGAGAATCACAAAACAATAAACTGTAGTATAGAAAACCCTGTCCCTTTATTCCCTATATTAAATCAATGCCTTTAAATACAGAAGCAAATGTTTAGAATATTAACAAATAGCCACCCATAGAGTTACTCGCGCGGCATAGTGAGTCAGGCAGGCAACGTACTCGTGTGGCGGAGTTACCCGCGCGGGGGTAATACTCGCACCGTGTGTTCTTGAGGCGAGTTACTCGCGCCGTGTACCCTTGCGGGGGTGTCTGGCAGCGGTTTACTCGCGCGCCAGAGTAAACGGGCCGTTGTTGGAACTTTAGTGGGCTAAGAAATCATGTGAGTGGGTGGCCCATGCAAGTCTCCTAAGAGTACAGGCCACAGGGCCCCATAACATAAAGTCTTAGAGTTTTGGAAGGAATAAAGTAACTGTCATTTTGAACTTTGTATGGTTTAATCCCACTTGAACTTTAAAATAAGTATGAATTCGTTTGGACGTTTGACATATTTAAATCAGTTATCAAACCAGAAAAATATATACATTCAAGGCGAGCATCGTACTCGCGTGACGGAGTTATTCGCGCGGGGGTAATGTCTGGCAAGATACTCGCGCGGGGGGTAACGTCGCGAAGACGGGTATGGTTATGTGAGACGAGTATATATCATTTGTGATGAAGATAAAGCCATTAGAAAGGGATTTCAACAATGGATGATCGACAATAACCCAGTGAATAGTGTGAAAGAATTAAAAGAAATTGATCACATGGCGGTGTTATGTGACTCAAAACAACTCAATGTTTGTCTTCTTGACATAGCCCATGCATATGCTTAGTCATCGACTCGTCTATTTTTAAAGTTGTTTTCGATAACAAAATTATTTGAAATTCATTTTCAAATAATGTCCTAGCATTTAAGTTGTATGTGCCAATTATAGGCTTGACTATCATATCGAAGACTATTCATAAAAATTGCGTATTGAAAACAGCCTTTAAGAATGTGACTACGAAGTATATATTTATAAAGATGGTTTAAAATTAAGTCTTCATACCAATAAAATAAGAATGTAACGTCTGTCAAGCTACTCGCGCGGGGTAACGTCTGGTAAGTCACTCGCGCGGTGTAACGTCTGGTAAGTTACTCGCGCGGGGTAACGTCTGGTAAGTCACTCGCGCGGTGTAACGTCTGGTAAGCTGCTCGCGCGGGGTAACGTCTGGTAAGTCACTCGCGCGGTGTAACGTCTGGTAAGCTACTCGCGCGGTGTAACGTCTGGTAAGCTACTCGCGCGGTGTAACGTCTGGTAAGCTACTCGCGCGAGGTAAGTAAAGGATGAGTTAGGGTCGCAGGTGGCGGAGTTGCTCACCGCGCGCGAGGCGTAAGGCATGTCATTGGAGCTTGTTCACCATGCGCGGGGTGTATTCGCGCGGCGACGAAGTGTATCTCGCAAGCGGGTTTGTACTAGCGCGGCGGCGGGTTGGGACCAGCAGTCAAGATGCACTCGCGCAGCGGTGGGTTGTGCTCAGCAGACGCCGTGCACTCGCGTAGCAGCGGAGTGGGACCGGCAGGCTCGGTGTACTCACGCGGCTGCGGATTGTATGTAACATAATTCGACACTAACAAAAAACCCTTGTGAAAATATGGTTGTTATAGAGGTTTTTTAAGGGTAAGGACTAGAGAGGTGATACAATATGCATGATGAAGAAGAGAGAGGTGATGCTCTCTGTGGGGTAGACAAAAATGTGTACATGTCAGACATTTTCTTGTTTACAGCTGTAACTTTGGATGTAGACAAAAATGTGTACAATGTCAGACAATTTCTTGTTTACAGCTGTAACTTTGGATGTAGACAAAAATGTGTACAATGTCAGACAATTTTCTAGTCCTTTACAGCTGTAAAGGAGCATATTCCTCCTCTTTTCTTTTTCTTTTTTTTTTTTATAATAAACGAACTGTGAATTGCATTTTAAATGAAACTTCATGAATTGTTGGTTGGAAATCTCACTTATTGAAGATAATTGTCAAAAGCTGTATAAGAGTAGATTCCCTTTTTCTTTTTTAAAAGAATTATTTAGTCTTCTTACTTGCCATTATGATGATTGGGAAAACGAAAATAGGGGTGGACTCCCATGTTGCATCACAAGTAATCAAAAAGAAAGAGTAAGAAGAGTACCGATATGAAGAAACACTCTTTATCGTGTCTTGGTGAATGCAACTATTTGACGGCTATAAAACCGTAAATCGAGATTCCGACCCAAAGAACACGGATCTCAGGTTTGGACCCTAACAGAACTGATGATGTAAGCCTTGAGCCCCAACAGAACAGGCCGACATCAGCTCCAACAGAAAGAGAGCAAATCTGGTATCTTGGCCCCAGCATAACGGGTCATGAACAACCCACATAAAACTTCCAAGAACCCCATCGAGGTGGAGTTTTTCATCAAGAACCATGTGTAACTTTAAACAAAACAGATCTGAGATCTGAGGAGGAGGAGACCAGTTGTGATTCTGGGATTTTGATTTTGAACCGGTGGGCGCCAATGAAGAAACACGGGTTCACCGCCGGGATGACTGGACCGCGTTCTACATGAGGGTGAAGAATCACATTTTGTTCTTCCTCTTGAACCTAGATCTGCAATGGAGAAGAGAAGAAAGTGGAGCTGTAGAGATTGCCGGTAGGAGAAGATTCTCCTGTTTCCAGCTACAAAAAGTGTGGCGGCTCCATATGCCATGCCCTAATAATGAGGTGAACACCTCTTTATATAGGGGGATATGGGCCTCCCCTAACCTCAATGGGCCAGGCCCAGTTAGGGGTTATCTCTACAAGCCCCGACCCAAAGTAGTGTAAACTACATCGCGTTGGGCCTCGCGGTTGGGTTAGTAGCAACAATAATAAATAGTTAATATAAAAACAATAAGTAACGGGAAGCCCGACCGCTCGGGTCAGGTCTAGTGCCGTACCCCATCACCCGTAATGGGGCGTGTTTTGTAAAAAAAATAGAAAAAAACGCCGGAAAACGTCCGGCCACCGCCCCCGAGGGCGTTATTGAGCGATATTCGGCAAAAATAGGTCACCGGCGTTTTTTAAAAAAACGTCTTAATTTTGCTTTTGGGGGCGAGTTGAACGTTGGGCAACGGTTACTTTGTTTATTTATTTATTTTTTTTAAATCCAATATAAAGCACTATAAAATACCCACTAGTTCTTCATCTTTTTATAAAAAACTCTCACACACCATCAAACTTTGTCTCTACTACTTCTACAATTTATAAAAAATATGAACCCATTCCGACCCCCATTTGGTGTTCCCTCAAGACCCGTGAACCCGAACACAAGCCAACCGCAACAACCCTTTAACCTTCAAGACATGGACCCGAACATGTTATCGTACGCGGCTTTCTTGAGTGGCGCTACTCCATTCGTGCAACCCACTTTCGGCTTTGGTCAAGCCGGCGGGTCGCAACCTTCACAACAACAAGCCGAACCCGATGTGGATATCGTGCCGAAGACGCAACCCGAACCGAAGCGAGAGACATCCAAACGCAACAAAAGGTTGCATAAGAAGAAGGAAGCGAACGAACCTCGACATAAGCATTCTTACGTTACTTGGACGAAGGAGGAGGAATACACGTTGGTTCGGGCGTGGGTCGAAGTTTCGGAGGACCCCGATATTGGTAACTTTTATATTTTTTTTACTTTTTTTCGTAACTATTATATTCAAACACCCACTCAATTAAAAAATAAAAAATTTTGATTGGTTCTTCTCTCCTCTCTCTCTCTCTCCCCAATCTCTCCTTCTCCACCTTCGGTGAATAGTCACCGATTTCTCTCCCTCTCTCCTACTCAAACACCCTAACTCAAACACTAGGGGTGGTTCACCGATCGGTGAAACCATTCCCCAAGCTTGGTCCCCGCAACCATACCGCCCTCCCTTACAAATTTACACCAATCGTCCCAAGAAACCCTCAACTTTTTCGCTCTACTATTTAACCACAAAAAACCCACTGACTTAACCTGACTAATAATACCTCCAACGCTAACCGGCTTGTTATTGAACTTTGCATCATTCCTGGCTCTCCAAAGACTCCAGCAAGCAATTCTTATAACTCCTTTAACCACTTCTTTTTTCCACCCATTTAACCCACAAGAATCATGGGCTTCCAACAGATCCTTCACAGAGAACGCCAAAATATTAGGAATCGAACACCACAAACTAACATGCTGCCACAACACTGCCGCAATGAAACATGAAGTGAAAATGTGTTCCGTCGACTCCTCAACATCGCCGCACATAATACACCTCGAATCGGTCACCGGTATATTTTTTTTTAACGAGTCCATCGTAGCCAATCTGTTTAAAGCAAACCTCCAGACAAAGACATTACATTTAATCAGAATCCATTTACACCATTCCGGAAAATAAGTTGGAATATGAACAGCCCCGTTGTCGAGAAGTCTTTTAACACCTCCCACGCTAAATTCCTTATCCGCAGCCCCGATCCACATCCATTTGTCCCTATCTCCGTTTAATACGCAGCCAATAATCAAAGTGCAAAGACTAACCATTTCGTTTACTTCCGCCTCCGACGACAACAGCCTTCTCCAACCCCAAGAAAAACTCGACCCAAAGTCACCAGCAGCCACCCTCTCACGAACTTTGCATCTTTTATTTGTTGGAAATTATTTTGAATGGAAATTTATGTTTTCATTAAATAGAAATAATCTAGAGAAATAATCTAGAGAGAGCATTGGATTATTTGGAAAACTTGAATTTTAGTATTCAAGTTGTCCCACATCGGTGGGATGAAGAATAGGAGAGTGGTATATAATAAGGAGTGTAAGGAAGATGATATCTTCTATACAAGTGGGCACACCCAGTGACAAGCCTGAGGGCCCGTAAGGGCTCGAACGCGCCCGCGCCCGGGCACGGGAGCGGGGCGATGGGCGTAATGTGGCGTTTTGATGGCGCACTTTGCACTTCGCATCACCGCGCCTTATGATTTTTAACTGAAGTTGTTGGTGATTGATGATAGCAGAAGTGACGATTTCTGCACCATTGCTGAACTGCTGCATTATTGTTCAATTATCAAAGTGCTGAACTGCTACATTATTGTTCAATTATCAAAGTGCTGCATTATCTGATAGTGACTGCTGAAGTGCTGCACTATGTTTATGCATTATTGAATTGCTGAATTATTTAGTGCAATATCTCAGTTATGATGCCTATAAAAACGAGATCAACTTCTTCAGTTAAAGAGACACCAGAACATCTCCCTCTTCACTGAAAACCTCTTTTTCTGTTGCATGAGCTGCAGTACCAACGATCAATCATTCCCGTCACTGAAGGAACTCTACGTCCTTGTTTCAGGTACATCTTCAGGTGCTAGGCTAGTCCCGGCAGTACTAACTGCTTCGGCTGTTGTACCCTGGGAGACAGACGGTTCAACTGGGTGACCCGAAATCTGTTTTAAGGGAAGCGTGTTCTTCGCGTGCCTCAGTCACCATTCTTTCTATTTCATTTTTTCTTGTTTATATTCCCAGTTTTTAAGTTAAGCTAACTGTGATAAAATTAAAATCAATTCTTGTTTATTTCTTGTTATCATAATTTTGTGAACGGTGTTCCTACAAACTTAAAACAGATCTTAAAAAAAAACCGTTCACTGTTTTGGTTTTATGTAAACCAATATGTTCTGCATTAAACTGATTATTCTTGTTTCAGAAATGGCTACTATTCAATCAACCACATCAACCACTGTTGGATCCACATCAACTACCATGGGACCATTAGTTGGTACCCAAGCGGCTCAAACAGTTGCTAATCATGCTGAGAAACCATAAAAGTTCAATGGTTTGAACTTTAAGAGATGGCAACAAAAGATGTTTTATCTTACCACCTTGAACCTTGCGAGGTTCTTGACTGAGACCCTTCCTGTTCCTGCGGAAGGGACATCTAATGTCCAATCTGCAAGTGATGTTGAAGCTTGGAAACTTTCTGAGTACATGTGCCATAACTATGTGTTGAACGGCTTGTCGGATGCCTTGTATAACGTATATTTTAAGGTTCCAACTGCCAAAGAATTATGGGAGTCATTGGAACGAAAATACAAGACTGAGGATGCGGGTACCAAAAAAATTTGTTGTGTCTAGGTTTTTGGACTATAAAATGATTGATTCAAAAATTGTCATAAGTCAAGTTCAAGAACTACAAATTATTCTTAGTGACATTATGTCGGAAGGAATGATTCTGAGTGACAACACTGCCGCAATGAAACATGAAGTGAAAATGTGTTCCGTCGACTCCTCAACATCGCCGCACATAATACACCTCGAATCGGTCACCGGTATATTGCGTTTTTTTAACGAGTCCATCGTAGCCGATCTGTTTAAAGCAAACCTCCAGACAAAGACATTACATTTAATCAGAATCCATTTACACCATTCCGGAAAATAAGTTGGAATATGAACAGCCCCGTTGTCGAGAAGTCTTTTAACACCTCCCACGCTAAATTCCTTATCCGCAGCCCCGATCCACATCCATTTGTCCCTATCTCCATTTAATACGCAGCCAATAATCAAAGTGCAAAGACTAACCATTTCGTTTACTTCCGCCTCCGACGACAACAGCCTTCTCCAACCCCAAGAAAAACTCGACCCAAAGTCACCAGCAGCCACCCTCTCACGAACTTTGCATCTTTTATTTTCCTCCAAACCAAACAACAGAGGGAACTTACTTTTTAATGGTTCATTGTCACACCACGAGTCCAGCCAAAAAGCAATATCCTCACCATTCCCAACTTTGCCTTTAAAAAAATTCTTAAGAGGGATCCCTTCGATCTTCGTTTTCTCTAGCAAACTGGAAATACTGTTCCACAGCCTGCCCAGGGACTTCATAGCCGGAAACAAATCCCAATTCGATCTAGAATGATGAATCGCTTCATTTGCTATTAAAAATTTCAGTTAATATTGTTATGGAATCAAAGGATGGAATAATTGATGGAGCTAGATTCTCATTTATAACCACCCAGACCAAGGGATTGGTTACCAAGTACAAGTGGAACTCGAAATGAAGATGCTACCATTATTGCTCTTAAGATACAGAGAACTCCAAACTCATATGGTTTTGACTTCAAACTATATTATAAAACTTAGAGGAAGCCTTTATTATAAGGGGAAATGGACTGTATCACCCTAAACTATGCAAAATTGGCCAATACCACGCCCAACTTTTAAGTTGGCTCCCACCACCCCCAACTCAACACTTGGGTTGCAGTGTCACCCCTTCGTTAAATAATCACCAACTCAGTTTGTTTTTTAATCCTACGTGGCAAGGAACTTGTGAGGTGGACAGGCTACGTGGACTCACCATCATCTATCTCTGTAAACATAAATAAAAACCCTAAATCACTTGCCAGTTCAACCCAAACACAAATTGCAGAGAAAATCAATCGGAACTCCTACCACCACAACCACCTCCGTCACACACAACCCAACCGTCGCCGCCTCCTTTCAGATTGGAACGACGAACCCGAAAGAGAGAGAGATGGGAGAGAGGACATCACCGTTACTAGCCAAGATTGAAGCACAATCTCACCGGAGATTTGGACCAAGCCGTCGCCGCCTCCCTTCAGGCCTGTTCTCGTTCGATGATAAAGAAGAACCGGAGATTTGGACTTGAGAAGCCATGTATGTTCTCGTTTCAGATCTAGGAGACGAAGCCGTCGTCGTCCCTATTTCAGAG
>JARYGA010015870.1:0-28682 GCA_030545235.1 Helianthus tuberosus | reverse complement strand
GGGAGAGCTAAGGTTGCTTGGAAAGAGGTGTGTCTTCCAAAGGAAGAGGGTGGTTTAGGCATTAGGCGGATTTCGGATGTGAATAAATCGCTGATGGCGTATCATATGTATAGTATTCTTTCAGGCCGGAAATCTCTTTGTACTACCTGGGTTGATTTACATTGGCTTAAGGGTCGAAGTGTTTGGGATATTCCGGTTCAGAATAACTCTCCTTGGGGCTGGAAGAAGTTGTTAAAGTGCAGGTCCTTGTTTCGTGAATACTTATGGAATAAAGTGGGTAATGGCCGAAACACGTTTCTCTGGTTTGATAGATGGTGCAATGAAGGTCCGCTCAATGAGGTTGTTTCTCCGAGACAAATGGCTATTCATGGTCAAAATATTACGTCAAAAGTGGCGGATGTCATTGAGTATGGGCAGTGGGATTGGCCGGAAGCTTGGAGGAATATGTACCTGGTTCTATTTCAGCTTCAACCGATAACGCTTTCAACTGCTAAGGTCAAAGAAGGAAACAAAAGCAGATGGATGATGAAACAGAAGCAGATAAAGCCCAAGGGGATTACATTATAAAAATGGTCCTTCAGCAAATGATAGCAGAAAATCCTGAATTGGCAAAAGCTGCAAACACTACCCAAAGTGTTATAACCAGGCCTCCATCCCCAAACTCATCAACAATAAAGATTCTCCCAAGAAACCCATTGGATTCAAAAATACTAAAGTGGAAATCTGATAAACAGACCCACGTATTGACTCTGCTCAAATCCAATGGTGAGGTGAAGCACATATCAAGGGAACAAGCACTTGGCCTGGGTGTTGAAGATCTACAGGATCTACTTGAGCTTCCACTGTGCAGGGATGAGGATGATACAAGTTCCATGGACTTTGAATTACAATTCAAAGGACAAGTTAGGGAGTATTTGATGAGGCAATAAAATCCAAAATAATGAAGGGTTTTAGCATCATCTGTTCCAGGGGGAGATTGTTGGGATTGAACCCTACAAAGGAACAGTTGATTAAAGCCAAAACTGGATCAGATCAGTGGATTCAAAATAAGCAGATGTTTACATCAGTCTTTCCCCTTGGAAGTGGCCCTAACATCTGATGACCTCCATCCACTGTTCGTCTACAACAACTGCTGATCTTCAACAACTGCTAAAGACTATTAAAGACTGTTGAAGGCTAAGCACTGATGCTCAATCTACTGTCATGGTTCAAGTACTGCTGAAGACACAAGCACTGCTGGGAGTATAACAGTGGAATGAGAAGCAGTAGTTTAGTTTATTTCTTTGTATTGTATTGTAATCAGCGGTTAGATAACAGTGCTTGTATAGATCAGTGGTTGTAGGTTGTTAGGAGGTTAGATGTCACTTTCATGGTGATGTCAACAAAGATGCTTCAGTGGTTTGTTCGGTACTATAAATAGAACAGTACCCTGTACTGTTCTATTAGCTCTTTCTTCACAAGTCATTATGTACGAACAAACCAGTGTGAGCTTAGGCTGAGGGGGAGATTGTATTGCATGCATGCAAGTGTAATTGAATCATTGTAATAAATATAATCATTCAATTTCATGATAAACATGTGTGTTGAAAGCAATTCTTCCATTTGATTGTGTGTTGAAAGTTTGTTCCATTTTAATTCCATTGCAATTATTCATTCATATTCATAATTCTTAAACAAAAACACAATCATAAGAAACTCAGATCCTAACAGATGTCCATGGTCTGGTGTTGGATGGAGAGACAAAATTCATCTCATCGCATGGGAGAAGGCTCTCCGAAGCTTCGATTTGGAGGCTTGGGCTGGAGCTCTAGCTAGTTGGACTAGAAGCTAGTTATTCTGGTCTACTTGTTGGGCAGGCCGGCCCTCCTTCGTCCCTTCGTTCCAATCCATCCAAACAACTATGGCAACCCGTACTAATTTCCCTTGCACTGATACTAGTAAGGGGAGCGTCGGCCAAGGGAAAAATCGCACATACTTATATACAGGGGAAGGACCTTAGAATCTTGTATAAGAAAGGAAACATTTCAAAAAGCAGATTAGGTACTTCCAACAGGAGATCTTAATCATGCGGTTCTTATAGACGCTTCTTTTAAGTTCCATAACAGATGTGAAAGGCAGCAGATTATCAATCTTTGTTTCGCAGATGATTTATTTCTCTTTGCGAGAGGGGAAGTGAATTCGGCTAGATGTATTATGTCTTCTTTATCGAAGTTCACTAAGATGTCGGGTTTAGTGCCTAGCAACCAGAAAAGCACGGTGTTCTTTTGTAATGTTAAGGATCTGGTCAAACGAGCTATTCTGGATATCATGCCTTTTGTGGAAGGAAAATTACCTGTCAAATATTTGGGAGTGCCCCTTATTTCTTCTAGACTTGGGTATAATGATTGTCGGGTGCTTGTGGAAAAATTAGAGAAACGTATTATGCACTGGAGGAACAAATTATTATCTTTTGCAGGAAGACTTCAACTCATTATTTCAGTTCTATCTTCTATGCATATATATTGGTCCTCAGTTTTTATCTTGCCAACTCGGGTGGTTCAGGAGCTAGAAGCTAAAATGAGAAATTTCTTATGGTCTCAAGAGTCCTCATTTAATAAAGGTAAGGCTAAAGTTTCTTGGAAATCTGTTTGTACGCCTAAATACGAAGGAGGTTTGGGGATTAGACGTATTGGTGACATGAATAAAGCTTTGATGTCTTCTCACATTTGGAGTATAGTCTCTAAACGAGAATCTCTGTGGGTGGAGTGGGTGCATTCGTATCGGTTAAAAGGAAAGAGTTTCTGGGTTTGCAAAACTCCTTCAAATTGCTCTTGGTCATGGCGAAAGCTCACTCAAATGAGGCCGCATATCAGAAAACATATATGGTCCGAATTGGGGAATGGTGCTAATACTTCTGCCTGGTTCGATTACTGGAGTGAATTGGGGCCACTCGGTGAGTTTATTTCGCCGAGAACAATTTCGGATGCTGATTTTATGTTGGATCAATCTGTAGCGAATGTGTACTCTAATGGTGCGTGGTTATGGCCTTTGGCTTGGAGGGATCTTTTTCCAGTCCTCATTCAGCTTGATCAAATTCATCTAGACCCGGTAAAGACTGACAAATTACGATGGAAAGATGGAGGTGTTCTTAATGATTTTTCAGCTTCTAGCGTTTGGCACTCGGTTCGACATAGTGAGCCGGAAGTCGACTGGGGCAATATCGTTTGGTTTGCTCAATGTATTCCTAGGCACGCCTTTATGATGTGGTTGATTATGAGAGGTAAGCTCCTTACACAAGACAAGATTTTGCAATGGGATTTGTCTAGAAGAAAAAACATGAATATGATGTGCTGCCTTCTATGCTATGAGAATTTTGATTCCCATTCTCATTTGTTTTTTGAATGTAAGTATTCATCACAAGTGTGGCTTATGTTACGAGATAGGATTGGGATGAACTCTGTCTCTCCGAAATGGGTGGATATAGTTGATTGGCTTAATGCTCGAGCTCATTCTAGGAAAGCTGATATTTTTGTTGCTAAAATTCTAGTTGCGGCTGCCACGTATTTTATTTGGCAAGAGAGGAATGCAAGGATCTTTAAAAATCAGTTGAGACCCCCTGAAATGGTTAGCTATGTGATCATGAAAACAGTCAGATACAAGTTGATGGGAGCAAAGTTAAAGGATACCGTTAGGGTGCGCAAGATTCTGGGAGAATGGGAGATCCATACAAAAGAAGTTGAAGACAATGGTGGCTGATTAATTACTTTTTTGGCGTCATTGTTTCTAGAAATTTGTCTAGTTGTCTTTTAATTGGATTTGTGTTTGGTTTAGAGTTTATTTTCGTTTTCCATTCTCGGGGCATGTCTCGTGAATGAACTAGTGTAGAGTCTCTACACTACTTGTTTTGTTTTGATGTGAATATATAGAATCACCGGGGTAACCCTTTACCCAAAACAGGAGAATAAGAAAGGAAGAAAGAAGAGTGGAGAAAAAAAGAAATGGAATTCTTCACAAAGGGAGGGAACGCAAGGG
Source organism: Helianthus tuberosus (assembly GCA_030545235.1). NCBI lineage: Eukaryota > Viridiplantae > Streptophyta > Magnoliopsida > Asterales > Asteraceae > Helianthus > Helianthus tuberosus. Next base: position 24,671 of record JARYGA010015870.1, on the reverse strand, counting down.
GGACAACACTAATAAATCGGAAAAGGGGTCAAAGGAAGGGACACATCTTGATAGGGCAACAACCGGGGATAGGATATGGAAAGAGATCAACATGTTTTCTCGAACGAACAGACTTACACCGTCAATGACAGCGCACCAAGGGAACAACGAACAATCACGGCAAAGGCAAGCACGAATAAGTAGAGAACCCCTCTCACTTTAGACAGCCGGAAGGGAGAGGATAGGCGAATCAGTAACTTAAATGAAAGCTGGAGTAAGACAATCAGTTTTTTTTTGGGTAAAGGGTTACCCTGGTGATTCTATATATTCACAAACAAAAAGAAAAAGTAGTAAGGAGACGTCCTTACTAGTTCAATCATGAGACACACCCTCATGAAAGTGAAACAAAGAAAACCAAAGACAACCAAGCGAAACAAATACATCAACCACTAGACTACTATCTAGACAGAACCGAACTCAAAAACAGAAAATTTATCCAGGATCCATCATTAAGTCCGCTCCGTGAATATCCCATTTCTCCAGTAGCTCACGAACACTAGCTGTGTTCTTGAATCTAAGCTCCATCAACTTGTACCGAACATTTTCTAGCAGCTCACGAACACTAGCCTTGCATGGTTCTTAAATAGTCTATTGTTCCTCTCCTGCCAAATCATGTATGCCATAGCAGCAACCAGCAATCTACATACCAGATTCCTCGCCGATTTAGACCGAGAACGAGATCCAAGCCAGTCGACAATAACACTCCACTTAGCGTCTACATTTTCCATGGCCACTCTAGATCGAACCGTACACCAGACTTGCATGGAAAATTTGCATTAAAAAAATAGGTGATCATGCGAATCAACATTCTCATAGCACAAAAGACAGCACATCATGTTCATGTTCTTCCTCCTTGAATGGCTCCATTGCAAGATTTTGTCTTGCGTCAATAATTTACGTCGCATAATAAGCCACATCAAAAACGCATGACGTGGAATACACTGAGAAAACCAGATAATACTCACCCAATTCACCTCCCGGTCCCTTGAACGGATGGACTCCCAAACCGTAGACCCTAATTCTCTCTCTCTAGCTTGGCGATTCCAGTTCTTCATGAATCCATAGTTTTCATCGCTATTTTCTATATAACAGTCTGTGATTAGGGAATGATTTATCAATCCTTATAATGAACTTGTTAGCAGTCTTGATCAGTTTAACTCTAGGATTTGGTTTTCTGTTTTCTCTCAATCGCCGCCATTATCCTGTGTTGTTCTAACGAGGTGTATAGATCTCCTGGGTCGTCAATCATACTGCCATACAGTAACGTGATGCACCAGGTTTACTACATGTCTCCAAAGATTTCATGGGATAGGGTTTTGCTAGATTAGGGTTCCAGTTTTTCGGTTTTCTCTTGTTGCGTCTTCTGGTGTTCGGGTTTTTCTTTGCATGGTGGTTTTATTTTCTGTTTAAAGGAGATAGGTGATTATTTCACAATGGATGATCGTTCCAAACTTGATGATACGTCTCTTGGTGATCGGGGCAAGCCTCCCTTATAGGCAAAGGGTTTAGCCAGTCGAGTTGTTAACATAGATGGCAATCCGATTCTGCCTAGAAGAGGTACTGTGCAATCTGATGCTAAAAAGATTAATGTAATTGATGAATTAAACAAAATCACAGTTCCGGTTTCTGTGCAAACATCGGAATGTGAGGCATCGGGGATTAACGTGGCAGGAACTGATGGATATCAGGGACTCTTTCTGAATCATGAAGATACGGTTAGACCTATGTCATATGCAGACACGGTAGTAGCAAATAATTCTAAGAAGGTTAACTTTCGAGCTCTTGCTAGTCCTGTCGTGCAGGATGTCTGTGATGTTGTTCTTCCGAGGGAGTCGGTGCGTGCTATGCAAGATAAGTTGGCAAACACTTTGTATGGGTATTTTTTGGGAGATCGTCTTGCTTTTCCTGTTGTTGATTATTATGTTCGGACGAATTGGAAGAAATATGGTTTGCAAAAAACGATGATGAATGCGAATGGTTTTTTTCTTTTTTAAGTTTAATGATGAAATTGGTTTGTTGAATGTTCTCAAGGATGGTCCGTGGATAATTAGATCCCAACCGATATTTCTGAATAACTGGACTCCAACAACTAAACTAGAAAATAAAGAGGTGAAGAAGGTTCAACTATGGGTTTAAATACATGAGGTTCCGATTGTGGCTTATACGGAAGATGGGCTTAGCCTGATTGCAACGAAAATAGGGGAACCAAAGATGTTGGATTCTTTCACTACATCTATGTGCACGGATTCATGGGGTCGTAGTAGCTATGCTAGAGCGTTGATAGAAATCTCTGCTGATAAAGATCTGCGTGAAGAGGTCACAATGGCTATACCCGAACCGGAGGGGGAGGGTTTTATGAAGGAGACTATGTATGTGGAGTACGAGTGGAGTTCGTATCGGTGTGCCACTTGCTGTGTGTTTGGCCATTCAAATGAGATGTGTCCAAAGCAACCTTTGAAACCAGCTAAAGTTAAATATGAGAATCAAAAGCGCAATATTCAACAGAATAAGCCAGCAAAGAAGATACCCACGGTTGATCAGGATGGATACACAGAAGTATATGGGAAGAAAGTGGCTCGTAAGGTTGGAATCCCGGTAAACAAGCAAAAGTCTAAGTTCGAATACAGACCTGTGGGGCCAAAACCAAAGGGTGAAGGTAACAATGCTTCAAGTTCTAACACGTTCAGGTCGAGTAATCCGTTTGAAATTCTTAATGAAGGGATACGGGCTCGGGTCCAAGTAAGACTGCTTCGGGTAGGGGCCTTAATGATTCAGATGATGATGATGAGGTTATGGAGGTTTATAATGAGACGGATGAGTTTATGATTAGTGGTTCGCTGAATATTAATAGTAAAAAAGGGGCAAGCACTCCTTCTACGGTGGTTAAAGATGGTTAGTATTGCATCGTGGAATATTAGAGGGTTGAACCGCTCTCTTAAACAATCAGAGGTTCGTCAGGCGGTGAAAGATTATAATCTTCGTATGTGTGCTATTTTGGAATCACATGTTTTTTTTTTCTGGGTAAAGGGTAACCCCGGTGATTCTATATATTCACAACCAAAACAAAACAAGTAGTGCAGAGTGTCTACACTAGTTCAATCCTGGGACATGCCCCAAGAAAGTAAGGACCATAAAAACCAGAATAACAACTGAAACATCAGCAAAAAACGAACTAGACTATAATCTAGAAGACTAAAAATCATCACTAATCACTCGCCATCGCCCTGAATGTCAGCATCCAGTATCTCCCATTCACCTAGAAGTCTTCGGACTCTATCAGTCTGCTTCATCTTCACTCCCATAAGCTTGTATCGAATAGTCGTGATTATCAACTCATAAATCAGCTCTGGAGGTCTCATTTGGTTCTTGAACAGCCTAGTATTACGTTCCTGCCAAACGAAATAAGCAGTAGCCGCCACCAAAATCCTGCTAACATAATCAGCCGCTAATTTAGATCTACATCTGAGCAGTAACCAGTCTACAATATCGTCCCACTTCGAGTCTACATTATCCATACCCACCATCGTCCGAACCATAATCCATACCTGAGCCGAGAACTTGCATTCAAAGAACAAATGGTCATGCGAGTCATGATTCTCATAGCATAATAAACAGCACATCATATTCATATTTTTCCGCCTCGAGAAATCCCATTGAAGAATAATGTCTTGTGTAAGTAATTTCTTTCTCATAATCAGCCATAACAAGAAAGAGGGTCTCGGAACACATTGGTTAAACCAGACAATTTTACTCCACTCGACCTCTTGCTCTCTATGCCGAATAGAATCCCAAATATAAGACGAGGAGACCTCATTCACATCATCACCCACCCGCCAAAGAACATAATCACGTTTATTAGGAATCGGATAGACTTGATCCAGATGTATCAGGACCGGAAACAAGTCTCTCCAAGCCGTGGGCCATTGCCAACCCCCCGCTAAATGAATATTAGCAACTGTGTCGTCCAATCTAAAACTTGCGTTCGTAATAGTTCGAGGAGACAAAAAATTACCTAGCGGCCCTAAGGCACACCACGTATCATACCAAGCTGACGTCGACCTCCCGTCCCCAAGAGCCGTCCATATATGATTCCTGATAATCGGTCGTAGTTGAAGTAACTTCCGCCAACTCCAACAACAATTTGTAGGAACCCTAACCATCCAAAAACTTTTACCTTTTAATTTGTATCCATGCACCCATTCAACCCAAAGAGATTTTCGTTTAGTAATGACACTCCAAATATGATTCGCCATGAGCGCCTTATTAACATCTCCTATACGTCTAATCCCCAAGCCCCCTTCATACTTCGGGGTGCAAACAGAAATCCAAAAAACCTTTGCCCTTCCTCTTTGAAAGGAGCTATCTTGATTCCACAAAAAATTTCTCATTCTGGCTTCTAAGTCATGTGTCACCCGAGACGGTAATATAAAAACGGAGGACCAGTAAATATGCAAAGAAGAGAGGACCGCCACGATCAGCTGTAATCGGCCAGCAAAAGAAAGCAACTTGTTTTTCCAGTTCGAAATACGTTTCTCTAGCTTTTCCACCAAAACACTACAATCCTTATAAAGAAGTCTTGTGGAGATAAGTGGAACCCCCAAATATTTAACCGGAAGGGAGCCCTCCTCAAAAGGGATAACATTAAGAATAGCATTCTTCACATGTTGATGAACATTGCAAAAGAAAATTGTGCTCTTCTGAACGCTAGGAACCAAACTAGACATTTTAGAAAACTTTGAAAGGGACAACATAATGCATTTAGCGGAACTAACATCCCCTCTAGCAAATAAGAAAAGGTCATCCGCAAAACAAAGGTTAACAATCTGCTGCTTCTCACACCTGTTGTGAAACCTAAACGAGGAATTCATCTTGGTCTCATATTGTAAAATACCTGTCAGAATCTCCATCACAAGCGTAAAAAGATAGGGGGATATTGGATCCCCTTGTCTTAACCCTCGTTTCCCTCGAAAATAGCCATGACTATTACCGTTAAAACAAACAGAATACGTTGGGGTTGAAACACAAAGCATAATCCAATCCACCATTTTGATATCGAAACCAAAGCCAATCAGAACACTTCTTAGGAATCTCAAATCCACAGTGTCATAAGCTTTCTGAATATCAACTTTAAACGCACACCTAGGGGGCCAAAATTCCTGTGATAGTTGTGCATGAGTTCCTGGGTAAGTAAGATGTTATCCGAAATTTTACGACCTGGGACGAAAGCCGACTGGTTGACACTAACAATCTTATCCAGAGCCACTTTAATACGATCTGCAAGAATCTTGCTGATACACTTATAAAGAACATTACAGCACGCTATCGGACGATAATCAGTAACACTAGAGGGGGTAGCAACTTTCGGCACCAGAACAATAAGAGTGTGATTTAATTCACGCAAAAGTTTTCCAGTGGAGAAAAAATCAATAATAGCATTCGTGACCTCCTCACCTACAATCGGCAAGCCCCCTTATAAAAAGCCGACGAGTATCCATCGGGACCTGGAGCTTTGTCAGTGCCAATCGAGAATAAAGCCTTTTTAACCTCATCCGCCGTAACCTGGCGAACCATATTACTAGCACACTCAGGATTCAAAACATTAGTAAACAACTCAGCCGAGGGAGATAAAGCAATGCTATCTTGACAACCCAAAAAATTTTCATAATGTTGGACTAGAGCTATAGGAACATCATTACCTTCAAACGTCATACCACTCGAATCCTTAATGATATCAATCCGACTTCTATGGTTTCTAGTCTTCAGCGCTGAGTGAAAAAAAGCCGTATTCATGTCTCCAGCTTGTAACCAATCCACTTTAGATCTTTGCTTTAGAAATCGCTCCTCATCCAAACAAGCTACCTGGTACTCACAAGTAATAGAGGCCTCTTCGGCCCGTAACTCTACGTTCATCGGATCTGCATCAAGACGAGTTTGAATACCATCCAACTTTGCTCTAAAATCGCTAACCTTCCGGTGTAAATTACCCTGATGAAACAGAAGAGCCCTCAGAGGAGTCTTTAAGGATCGGAGCTTCTTCACAGCCCTGAATTGATGCACACCATCTACATTCAGCTCCCAAGTTCGTTTAACAATATCCAGAAATTCTGGCTTATGGATCAGAAAGTTAGCAAACTTAAAAGATCTTCGTTTACATGGCTCAGCTTTCGGGATTTTAAGGATACATGGGCAGTGATCCGACAGCCTGTACGGATGAAAAATGGCAACTGCACTAGGAAAATCCACTACAAACTGAGTATTCCCCAAAATTCTATCAATCTTTTTTAACAAGCCCACACCCTCCTTTGGTTTTTGATTCCATGTATAGTGAAGACCTGAGCGATTAATATCAAAAACTTCAATATCATCAACACAATTTTGGAACTCCCTCATACCAGCCGAGATCGAGGACGTTCCCAAGGATTTATCTTCAACATTTAGCGCCGAGTTGAAATCACCCATAATTATCCATGGTTGTTTATCAACTAGAACTTTGTGCATAGAAAGTTGTTGCCATAAATCCCTCCTAGAAACATAGTAATTCGCTGCATATACTATCGAACAAAACACCATCTTTTTGTCAACCTTGAATCGAAGCTGGATATTCATGACTTGGGAGGTTTGATTCAAAACCATAACCTCAAACATATCCGGATTCCAACCAATAATAATTCTAATACCTTTATCACTTTGGCCTCCATTAGAAGTCCAATCCCAATTCCGGAAAACAGATTTACACACTTTATGAAGGTTACCTACATTAACATGGGACTCTAAAATTGCACAGAAACTCAAGTTATTCTCTTTGACAATCTGTCGAACCTCCTTTTGTTTCAGAGGGTGGTTCAACCCCCTTATATTCCAGGCTGCTAGACTAATCATCAGAAACTTGTTGGGCAGGAGTGCTTGCCCCTGTAATATTTATCGGCTTTTGAGTCCCTTTAATCATAAAATCATTTGTTTCGTTATACCCCTCCATAACCTCCTCATCATCCGAGTCTTCAAACCCATCATCTCCTTTCTTATTATCCCCATTTTTATTCTCCGTATCCATGTCATTCAGCGCATCAAAAGGGTTAGTGGACACAAAAGTATTCCCAGTTTTCACTCCTTTTGTCTCACCTTTCGGCTTAGACACCACAGGCCTGTATTCGAATTTTGCTTTCTGCTTGTTAACTTGAATCCCATTCCTTTTAGCAGCTTTTTTGCCATATACCCCAATGTAACCATCCTCGTCAACAACAGGTGCCCTCTTAGCCGATCGTGTTCCTTGAGGCACATTGTTGCGTGGTTGATTGTCATTCACGATTTTTGGTAACTTCTTCGGTTGCTTCGGACAGGACTCATTAGAGTGACCAAACACACAACAAGAAGCACATCTATGAGGGCTCCATTCATACTCTACGTACATGGTCTCCTTGACAAACCCCTCCCCTTCTGGTTCCGGTATAGCTATAGTAATCTCCTCTTTAAAATCAGGCTCAGCAGAAATTTCAACCAATGCTCGAGCATAACTACTTCTACCCCATACCTCATTACACATAGACGTTGTAAATGTATCCAGCATCTTAGGTTCACCAATGGTCGTGGCCACTAGGCTAAGCCCATCTTCGGTATATGCCGCTAGAGGAACTTCATGAATCTTTACCCAGACTTGAACTTTTTTCACCTCCTTTTTTTCCAGCTTAGTTGTTGGAGTCCAAATATTGAGGAACAGAGGTTGCGATCTGATTATCCAAGGACCCGCTTTTAGAGCACTCAACATACCTTCTTCATCATTAAATTTGAAAAAGAAAAAGCCGTTTGCATGCATCATTGATCTTTGTAAACCATACTTTTTCCAATTTATCCGCACATAGTACTCCACCACAGGAAATGCAAGTCGGTCTCCCAAAAAATACCCATAAAGGGTGTTCGCCAGCTTATTCTGCACCACCCGAACAGATTCCTTTGGCAAAACTACATCACAGCCTTCATGTACAATTGAACTAGCTAGAGAGCGAAAGTTAACCTTCTTATCTTTGTTTGCAATAACCGAATCTGCATAAGACATGGATGCAGATGTGGACCCATACTCCGGCTGACTTCCATAAAACCCTTCTCCTCCTTTGGGATTATTTCCCTTGTCCAAAGAATCCGATTGCACTTCATTCACCAGAACCGTGACCTTTGTAAGTTCATCAATAACATTAAATCTCTTTGGATCAGATTCGGCCTGAGGTAATTGCACCGTGCCTCTTCTCGGAAGCAGCGGATTTCCATCAATGCTCACTATACGACTAGCCAAACCCTTATACGGTAATGGGGGCTTACCCCGATCACCCTTTGCATTGTCACCCAGTTTGTTACGTTCATCCATTACAAAAAAATCACCTCTCTCGTAAAACCCGACCAGCAATCAACCATGCACATGAAACCACAAACACCAGAGCCGCAACAAACACAACAAAGAAGAGAAAAGAAAACCCTAATCCTTTAAACCCTAGAATCAAAACCTCTGCCCTTGATAGATTAAACTCTAGTATCGATCTAGCTAAATTAATCTCAGTTAACCGCAATCAATACTATAAGGTTAATAAATCAGGTTATCGGAAATAATCACTAGGGCGGCGATCAATGACGAACAAAAGAAAACCCTAGTTTTAAATTGATCCCTAATGCTAACAAGTTCGTTATAGAGTTATGAAAGATCAGAACTCCAATCACAGACTGTTATGCATAAGATCACAACGAAAAACATGAGGATTCATGAAGAAACAGGAAATCGCCTAAAGGAGAGAGAGCATAGGGTTTGCCTTAATCACATGAACTCCAATCACATGTTGATATTGGTAAGCTTGATAAAGTTTGTAAATCTGTTTTTCGTCCAATGGAGCCAAATGTGTTAAAGGTACTAGAATCATTATTGGTTGGAACCCTGCCATCTTTGATGTTATGGTGCTAGCTCAATCTGATCAAGTTATGCATCTCCAGATTATTTTTAAGTTGGACAAGCGGATGGTGTTTTGTTCTTTTGTGTATGCGGCCAATTATTATGTCTCTCGTAGAAGTTTATGGCAAAGTCTTTCTATGCACAAAGTTCTAGTGGGTGATGATCCTTGGTTCATTATGGGTGAATTCAACTCTGCGCTGAATCTGGAAGATAAATCCTTGGGGGCTTCGTCGATCTCTATTGGCATGAAGGATTTTCAAACGTGTGTGGATGATATTGAGATGTTCGACATTAATCGATCGGGTTTCCATTTTACGTGGAACCAAAAACCAAAGAAGGGCGTTGGATTACTAAAGAAAATTGATCGTGTATTAGGGAATACTCAGTTTGTTGCTCTATTCCCTCGTGCGGTTGCCTTATTCCATCCGTATAGACTATCGGACCATTGTCCATGTATCCAAAAAATCCCTGAAGCTGGTAAGTTGAAACCGAGATCCTTTAAATTCGCTAACTTTTTGGTTCATAAACCGGAATTTCTTGATATTGTCAAACGGTTTTGGGATACTAGAATTAATGGGGTGCACCAGTTTTCTGTTGTTAAAAGGCTTCGGCTTCTTAAGAGGCCTCTTCGTGCTTTACTTTTTAAACAAGGTAATCTGCATAACAAAACCAAAGATCTTCGTGCTAAACTTGATAGTATCCAACGGTCTATTGATCGGGATCCTATGAATACTGTCCTTCGAGCCGAAGAAGCTACCATTACGAGTAGTTATCAGGAAGCTTTACTTGATGAGGAGCGTTTTCTGAAACAGAAATCCAAAGTAGATTGGTTGCATGCTGGTGACATGAACACTGCTTTTTTCCATTCTTCATTGAACAATAGGAATCATCGCAGCAGGATTGATATTATTCAGGATTCGAGTGGAAATGTGTTCGAAGGTGATATGGTTCATGAAGCTTTTGTTAGCCATTATGAGAATTTTTTGGGCTGTAAAGGGGACATCTCTCTTCAACTGGCGCCAGATTTATTTTCTAATATGTTGAACTCGGCTACTGCTGACCACATGATCCGTCAGGTGTCTCAGAGGAAGTTAAAGCGGCTATATTTTCTATTGGTATTGATAAAGCCCCGGGTCCTGATGGGTACACTGCTGCATTTTTCAAGAGTGCATGGCATATTGTCGGGGAGGATATCTCTAAAGCTATTATTGATTTTTTCAATACTGGTAACTTGTTACGCGAGTTAAACCATACTCTCATTGTGCTTGTGCCGAAGGTTTCTACCCCATCGGTTGTTACTGATTATCGTCCTATTGCCTGTTGCAATGTTTTATACAAATGCATTAGCAAGATTGTTGCAAATAGAGTTAAAGGGGCTCTAAATGAGATTGTTAGTGTTAACCAATCTGCATTTGTGCCAGGTAGTAAAATATCTGATAATATTTTGTTGACTCAAGAGCTTATGCACAATTATCATAGGAATGATGGGCCGCCACGGTGCGCTTTTAAAGTTGATATACAAAAAGCCTATGATACTGTTGACTGGAGTTTTCTAAGGAGTATTTTGCTTGTGTCACACCCCAAATTTCCACGTGTCACCGGTGGGCCCGGTGGGGGAGTATCGTGACGTGGTTGGCAACATCATGGTCAAACCACACAATATAATAATGCACAGCGGAAGCAAAAGATAAATATATTACATTCCGAATATAAGTAATGTCAAAGTATTACAACGGAAGGTAAAGGATCCACAGGCGGATCAAAAAAAGAAAACGGTTCAACAGACTTTAGGCATCTAGAACTTGCAAGATTCCCTAGTGACGCCCTGAGCTCCCAGCCAATTACGCATAGTACCTGTCACTTAACCTTTTTGGAAAATACGTCAGTTTACACTGGTAAATACAATTAACTGACTCATTTTGGAAAAAAAAGTTTGAAAAGTGATTCGAGTGCAAACGGCACAAAATATCTTGACACATTGATTAAAATGCACAGAGGCAAAATTAATCTTTTATACTTGGGACAATTTTGTTAATAAAAATCTTGTATCCGATTTACATGGTTGTCCAACATTTAGGGCCGGTGATTATACAATACAAGCCGGACAAGATTAATCGACACACCACAAATATAATCTCACAAGAAGATACCCTTACGAGTGAGTATACGTTATACATATGCAACAGGAGGTGTTTTGCCTACACCTTGTGCTTACGTCATGGTCATTCACTTTTTAAAATGAGCCAAGGATATCCAGGACACGGTCATTAACCCCCAATGTTATTTGTTATCAATCAATACAGATTAAAACGGGATTATGCAATTTAATCATCTCCGATTAAAAGGTTTCTACACCCGACCAAGCGGTATTTTTATAATACCGTATCCCAAGCCCGTATAAGGGAAAATAAGTTAAAAGTATTTACCTGAGCTAGCAATGCAACTTACACTCAGCCGTATATCTTAATCAGCAAGCACAAGTACTTCTACTGGGGCTCTCAATCTGGAATGAAGGTTTTATTAACCTATTAGATTCCTAACGGGTCCTATTTAAGTCGTAACTTAGACCGGTTAGTTTTAAGGAAGGTTTATGGTTCAAACGCATGATTAAGCGAAGACCGGAATAGAATGTGATTTAGACCCGACAAGTTTGAAGACTTGTATATTATGGGTAAACTAAACACATTCTGGATTTGAGATAAAACGGATAAGGTTTGACCCGTTTCGGCTAATTTATGCAAACTAGTTACATAAACCGAACCGAATGCGCCAGAGGCGTAACGAGTAACCATATGGGTCGCGAACAGGTTTCCTAAGTTAATATGCTTTAAATATGTTGTGATATCATTATGATATCTTCCATAATGCCCAAAACGAGTTTAATCATTAATTATGCCCCGTAGGGGTATTTTGGTCATTTTAGAGATTATAAAAGGGATTTAACGTAACCCCGATGTTCGGGACTGAAGTAATCAGTAAACAACTTATTTTTAACAGATTATATTAGTTGGTAATAATCCTTATGTGTCAAAATGGTTTTAAGCCTAAACTACGCGTATAAACCCGTTTTAAGCGACGTACGATTAAAAATACGATTCTGGGTTTTATGATTAGTTAAACAGGCTCAAAACATTACATTTATTATTTAAAATCAGTAGCAATTGGATTCGCGTCAAAATTCCTTGTAGAAATCATTTTATGACCGAAAAGGGTAAATTCGGTATTAACCGAATTAAGGCGATAAACCTAGCTTAAGACCAGTTTAAAAATAATTAAAAATCTTCAAAAATCCCAAAATATTATTTAACATTAGTGGGTAAAAGTTTTGGTACCGAAAATCGGGTTTAGATAGGCTATGCGCTAATCGCGCCGATTAATTAATAATAGTTTATTATTTACGCTAATGCGCATATCTCCTAATCTAGACTTCCGATTGACGTGAAAATTTACGTACATGTTTAATAGTCAGTAACTAAGATTATTGTACTTCCACATTTTCAAAATTCTCGTTGTATGGTCATAAGGGCATTATGGTCCAATTTAAGCGATTAACGGAAACGTGTGCATGCATCGGATAATCAACGAAACAAGTACAGAGACTTATACTATCATGCAACCCAACCCTAATGAAGCACTAAGGCAATACCGAATCAAATTAAGACGGGTCAGAACTGAAGTCAAAGCAAAAGTCAAAGTTTTGCGACTTTCGGTTCCGAACCGGGTTTAAACAGAAATTTGTCGAGTCGGGCAAGCGTAGACAAGTTTTTATACTTATTACCATGTTATATTAAGGTTAAAATAGGTTACACACCTCTTGGATCATTAATTGTGCATTAAATCATATTTTGCATTTCTGTTGACTTTTTCGGTCAACGTTTGACCCGACAAACGACCTAGATAGGTCTGGAATTGGTACGTGCCCTTATAAGGGTTTAATACCCATATAATTACCTATCTAACGATACTCTTAATTCGTGATAACACTGAGCTATCGTTAACTAATCCTGAAGTCAAACCGTAGTTACGTCGGTTTGACTTTTAAGCTAATTACTAAGCTATAATTAATTTAGAAAGGTTAGGCAACTTACCAAGTGATTAATGGTTGCTTAGGAAGGCTTTGAAATCAGTTTGAAAGCTCCTCAATGATCAGATTGCTTGAACTTTGTGTGAGGAAATGTTGTGACTTGAAGGCCCTTTATATAGTGGGTTTACTCACCATAGATGATTGACAAACAAGTCTAGGACACCCCACAACTTATTGACACATGCCCTAGTGTTCTAGGGGGTGTTTTAGGGGCCAATGGGTGAGTTATGGTCGATCAAAGTGGGTTAGAATTGCAATGGCAGACAAAGGACCAAAGAAATAAAGTTTCTGTCCAGATATAGGCCTCGCGTAGCGCGACGCCTTAAAGCTTCACGCTCGCGCTACGCGAGCATGTGTAGTTCAGCCAAACATTTCTTGTTAATTGCTGTTTGATCCTTGGCTCTTCAAATCTTGTAAAGACACTCGTTTATTGTTGTGTGAACCCTTATAATTGACATATAGGGGCTTCAAGACATATACCCATTTCGTTAAGTCCCCGGTTAACTTCATTGTCACCCGAAAAGTCCTAACTTCCAACGTTTACGCTTTAACCCTTCGCACACGAATTTGATCATAACTTTCTCATACGTTAACGAAACTTTACGAAATTTGAACCGTGCATTCTAGTGAGCATAATTAACATTTACAAAGCTTCGGGTTTGTCAAAAGGTCACTCAGAGGTATATCTTTAAACATGTTGACACATTTAACCCCTGTAGTTTGTAATCTCTCACTTTTAGCTTCGTATGATCCATGATTTATTCGTTTGAAGGTATGAGCATCGTGTAGGGTTAATGTACATTATATTTATTCACTGTTGACATTCAGAACCCGTAAAATCACATACTTTCCATGTTTGTCAACTTTAGTCCTTTTATAACATTCTTTCACACGTTCAGACTTTATGACATGTGTCAACACATTATAGGACGTGAATTTTCGAGGTGTTACATCCTCACCCCCTTAAAATAAATCTCGACCCGAGATTTACTGAAATAAGTAAGGGTACTTTTCTTTCATCGTGGATTTAACCTCCTACGTGAATTCGGGACCTCTATGGGCACCCCATTTGACCTTTACAATAGGTACATGCTTCTTCCGAAGCTTCTTTACCTATCGATCTTCAATCGACAAAAGGTTCTTCCTCAAATTTTAAGCTCTCATCTTTATGCACATCCGTATGTGGTATAACCAGTGATTCATCAGCGAAACACTTCTTCAGATTGCAGATGTGGAACACATTGTGAATTCCACTGAGCTCTTCAGGTAAGTTTAGCTTATAGGCAACTGAACCGACACGTTCGATAACCTCGAAAGGTCCTTTGTATCTCGGACTTAGCTTGCCTTTCTTACCAACCGCCCCACCCCCTTCCTGGGTGACACCTTAAGTAGGACTTTGTCAACTACTTCGAAGTGAAAATCCTTACGCTTAGGATCAGCGTAACTCTTCTGCCTAATAATGGCAACTTACAGATGGTTAGGAATTTGCATGATCTTGTTCGTTGCTTCCAATGCAACTTTCAGATCCAGTTAATTGGACTTACCCATCTATTGTCCTAATCAATAGATTGTTTAATATTCCCTTTATACAAGGTCTCCTAAAGGGGCAGCCTTGATACTTATTTATTAACTTTTATAGAAAAGCTTATCTTAAGGTGAGATGGTTATTTCAACCACTGCTTAACAAATCTTAGGGAATAGCTAATCCTTGCCGTTAGTCGAACAATTCGACTATTCTGGGCAGCTGTTGGCAAATTCTTAATCGTTGCCTATTTAGGGTTGCGGCATGCATGCATAAGCAATATGAACCGTCTTTCTTATTTAATAATATAACACCCTCAGAATATCGAGTCTGGCTATATGAGCCTATGTCTTAAAACCTACTTACTCAAGGTTTCGTTTATTCCATAATTAATATGGAGTTTTCACAATACTCCAGCCCACGGCGGGCGACAAATCTTAATTCTACCTGCCCTCCAGGAGGTAAGCGGGGATATCTTTTGAGAAGATAATTAAGATACAAGGAGGCTACAGAGATTTTCCATATCTCAGGCTCCAGTTCATCCATCATTGTTTGTGTCAAACGAGTGACACCTTTATGTTATAAGTCCTCGAATTCCTTAATCGGGAACATTTACTTGGAAAAAAAAATTTCCTGTTTTTGGATATCTTCTTTGAATACTACTAGTCGACCTTAGTACGATATGATCATTGGGATATCTTAGGGTTCCATGTATTAAACCTCCATGCTGATCAGACATGGAAATAATCTATGGGACACACTAGGATACGCCAATCCTCATATGACACTTTTATCAAACATAGTTTGGCATTCGCAGGCGATAGAAAACAATGAGAAAAGAAAAATATTTAAAATAACATATGTTGTCGTACTCTATGCAAAGAAAGAGTGCTCTTAGATTTTCGGAAGGATTCCTTGCCGATACTAGAAGAATCGGTTACTATGGTCTCCTTGGTAGTTATACCTTATGGATGATAATAAAAATTTTGCTAAGTTTATGGTTCATGAAGATTTATTATTGCCTGTATTAAAAACAGGATACTTAGCAGAAATTAGTATTGATCAAAGATAAGGAAGTTTATTGTACAAGTGCTTATAATTAATTAATAATGGAAGTTTCACAAACTAGGCACCTAGCTCAGTTGGCTAGGCGCTTTCAATTTTAGGCTTTACTTCCTCCGCCGCATTTCCTTTGACATATTTAGGGCACGTAGTCTTGATGTGGCCTTTCTCCTTACAGCCGAAACAGACTACATTCTTCATGTCCTTACAGTCCAACGTTTTATGTCCCTTAGACTTGCAGATCCCACAAGCTCTGGGCTGCGATTTGGATTTTGGTTCGAACCTGCATTTCCCATAATGGCGCTTCTTGCAGGTCTCACATACTGGTTTCTGGTCGGACTTTCGTTTGTTCTTCTTCTTATAACTCTGGGAGTTATCTACCTCCCTTTTCCTTTTTAGTTCATCCCTTGCCTCAGAGGCATGAACGAGATCCTTCTTACTAGTGAGGAAATGTGGTCCTAGATAAAATTTGGACCGAGCAGCATGGGGCTCTTTTAACTTTTTCACAGCTCTCTTCACAGCTTTTACAACGGCTGCGTCTATCATAGTTTGAAGAACATCTTTGGAAATTCTAAGGTTTACAATTTCAGCATCATTAGCATGCGTCGCGTCATCAATGGCGCGATTGACTGTTGTCTTATCCGAGTTTGCCATACTCGATATTGGTTCCTAATACCAATAAAACAATTTCTTAGTTGAAATCCAATAACTACTATTTTTATTCTGATGGCCTTAATATATACTAACCATGGTGTCAATAACCTATACAGGCTATTATAGCACTAACATTCTTAATGAACGTTATTTAAAATATATTAATATTACTTAGCCTAGGTCGCAAAAGACCATCAATGGCATTAAAGATTTGGACCTAGTCCGTCACTTTTTCTGACAGAGGATCAAAACGTCACATCTGTCTTTATTATATTAAAGAATTTAGGTAGCTTGAAAGCTTGCCATAGGAATATCAGAAAGGAGTGATTCCTATTTAGATATAAAATATCCATCTAAGGTTTGTTGGAGCATTTTTTTTTTTAAAGTATCATCGGCCAATTTCTACTTCGTATAAAATGACCGAAGTCCTACTAAGACGGAGACAACAGTTCTCAACAGTGATCATTCATTATTGAATCACATGTGTCAGTATCAAGTAAATTTCTGCATAAACTGCTTGATAAGGAAAGGTACCTGTCATATAGTTATCCTTCTGCACCTTCTCCTGGCGTTCACCCGGAAGACTCATGCGTTTATTTTCCTGGCCTCTCCCGGCTTCTTTATAAGTTTTGGGCAGTTGGTTTTGATGTGCCCTTCCTCGTTACAATTGTAACATGTGGCGTTCTTTAACCCCTTGCAATCTAAGGTTTTGTGACCCTTGGTCTTGCAAATTCCACACAATTTAGCACGTGGGTCTATTGTACATTTTCCAAAATGTTGCTTTTTGCAGTTACTGCATTTGGGTATGTTATCAGGCTGACTCGAGTTCTTCCTAAACTCGGAATTCTTCCCGCGCTCAGAGTTTCCCTTCTTCTTCTTGTTATATCGTTGAGAGTTTTCCTCCTCTCTTTCTCTTCTTCCCTCGTCAGAAGCCTTAACAGACTTAATTCTGATTGCGTCTAAGGTGAGAGATAAGGATAAGTCCACCGCGGACCTATATGTGGTTGGCCTAGATGCTTTAACATTTCCTTTTATCTCTGGTGCTAGGCCTCCAATGAAACGCGCTATGCGTTTAGGTTCAGGGGTGACTAGATAAGGAACCAGGCGGGACATAGTGTTGAAACTTGTCACATATGCCTGACAATCCAAATTCTCCATGACCAGAGTCAAGAAGTCTGATTCTATCTTTTCTACTTCATGCTGGGGGCAATAGTTTTCCTTGACTAATGCAACAAATTGCTCCCAAGATAAGTTGTAGAGTAGAACCTTTCCCGTGGCTTGGAGCAATGATCTCCACCAAGCCAACGCTTCCCCTTTGAATGATTGTGAAACAAATTTCACAACATCTTGCTCCGCACAACCGCTGATGTCGACAACAGCGTCCATCTCATCGAGCCATGTCATGCAATCGATGGCTCCTTCTTCTCCTGTAAAGTCTCTGGGCTTGCAGGAGACGAAATATTTATATGAACAGGTCTTAACTGGTGCCTCTTGATGAAACACAACTTGTCTAGACGGAATACTCCTTTGATTTGACAAGTCATGAACCTCGTCCTCCCTTGACTTGTGTGTTTTAAGAGGGGGCTTACAACTAGCCGCATATAGAGTCTTAGAGTGGGTATCATTCGACTCATCATACTGCCGATCAAGTGTTCGAGCAACAGCATAATCTATTATTGCCTGTAGTTCTGCTCCAGTTACATTAATTCTGGTAGTATCATTGCTCTCCTTCAAGTGACTGTTAACTTCATCTAATCCAGCCATGTAGCTTGATTGCTACATAAATATTTACAATGATTTATTCAGAGATTAATATGGAATCATCATCTTTGACGATTTATCAACCATGGTAATATAAACCATATTGGTTAACTTGTTAGTTATATTAAATTAGTATTTTCCATTATAATTTATCCTAGTTATGAAACATTAAGGATATTAAAGTGGCGCATAAGGCCTAGTCACAAGGACAGTTCTAAATTTTATAAGCCATGATTTCAGAGAATCGAGGCATTAAGGTTTGAATCTCGTTCATTACCTTGACAGGGAGTTGTAGACTTCAACTGTCTTTTGTCTTTTAGGACAATAGATATAGCCCGTGGGCATTTCCCTTCTGAGGGATGGTTATAATATGATCATCTTCTCAGATGCTATTAGTCGAGATCGTATGGATCCTACCAACTATTATGCTTGGACCTGGTCCAACATTTTTGGACAGGGGGTCAAAGACCACCACTGTCATTGCCTTTTCGGACAACAAGTTTAGCCCGTAGGCACTTCATCACTACTGGATGTTTATAATGTGATCATCTTATAGGATGACACAAGCCATGATTTTTAAATCAATAGACTAGATAAGGAAATTGGAAGAATCTAATATAAGGATGACTGTTGTGATTTTATCGAATCACATTTGTCAGGAGTGCTAACACGTTCTTAGGTGTTAACAAGGATCTGAATCCCTTGGGTAGGTTTCACCATCTTGGCCGCATAGGCTAGATTTCACCTTTAAGATTCTTTTTAAAATGCCTACTGGCAGGGAAAGAAGGATATTTATTTTATTCAGGATTTTTATCATAAATCCTAATTTATAATTTAATAATAGCACAAATGGCCTAGTCGCGTAGACAAGTTTAATTTATAAGCCAAGATTTCAGAGAATCAGGGCAATTTATGAATTTGTAATGGCACAAAAGGCCTAGTCACGTGGACAAGTTTAATTTATAAGCCATGATCGTCTGGGATCGAGGCATTTAGTAATAGCACAAAAAGGCTTAGTCACGTGGACAAGTTTAATTTATAAGCCATGATCGTCTGGGATCGAGGCATTTAGGTGTGAATCAAAATTCATTACCTTTTCTTGACAGGGAGCTGTAGGCTACCACCGTCTTTAGTCTCAGATGACGTTAATTATAGCACGTAGGCACTTCCCTTCTAAGGGATGTTATTTTCCATTCATTTCCTATTTCATGTTTAGACTGAAAACTTAATTTAATCAATCCATTATATGAAAATAGAAGTACAGAGTTGCCCTAAGCGGGTCTTTGAAAGGATAATGTGTCCTTAAAGGGACTGAAAGATAAATATGTCCCTATAAGGACTAATAAGGAAACGATCTTCAGTAAAAGGAGTTTCTTCTTTATTTTATTTCTGCATGCATTCTCCTTGGTTGCTCGTTCCATTCTAGCCGTGGTACGAAGCTCAGCATTCCTAGGCTCCGGGTGTGGAGGACTCCTATTACGGCTTCTTCTCTTGGCGACGTATTCAATAAAAATTTTGGAAGTAAAATTTCCAGATTAGGATTGAGATCATTCCTATGTTAAGTCTAGACTCAGAAGATTTAGGAATGTGCAATTGTGTCATTGAGATTAAACACATAAAGCTAGTGTTTAATTCACTCAATGTTGGCTCTGATACCAACCTGTCACACCCCAAATTTCCACGTGTCACCGGTGGGCCCGGTGGGGGAGTATCGTGACGTGGTTGGCAACATCATGGTCAAACCACACAATATAATAATGCACAGCGGAAGCAAAAGATAAATATATTACATTCCGAATATAAGTAATGTCAAAGTATTACAACGGAAGGTAAAGGATCCACAGGCGGATCAAAAAAAGAAAACGGTTCAACAGACTTTAGGCATCTAGAACTTGCAAGATTCCCTAGTGACGCCCTGAGCTCCCAGCCAATTACGCATAGTACCTGTCACTTAACCTTTTTGGAAAATACGTCAGTTTACACTGGTAAATACAATTAACTGACTCATTTTGGAAAAAAAAGTTTGAAAAGTGATTCGAGTGCAAACGGCACAAAATATCTTGACACATTGATTAAAATGCACAGAGGCAAAATTAATCTTTTATACTTGGGACAATTTTGTTAATAAAAATCTTGTATCCGATTTACATGGTTGTCCAACATTTAGGGCCGGTGATTATACAATACAAGCCGGACAAGATTAATCGACACACCACAAATATAATCTCACAAGAAGATACCCTTACGAGTGAGTATACGTTATACATATGCAACAGGAGGTGTTTTGCCTACACCTTGTGCTTACGTCATGGCCATTCACTTTTTAAAATGAGCCAAGGATATCCAGGACACGGTCATTAACCCCCAATGTTATTTGTTATCAATCAATACAGATTAAAACGGGATTATGCAATTTAATCATCTCCGATTAAAAGGTTTCTACACCCGACCAAGCGGTATTTTTATAATACCGTATCCCAAGCCCGTATAAGGGAAAATAAGTTAAAAGTATTTACCTGAGCTAGCAATGCAACTTACACTCAGCCGTATATCTTAATCAGCAAGCACAAGTACTTCTACTGGGGCTCTCAATCTGGAATGAAGGTTTTATTAACCTATTAGATTCCTAACGGGTCCTATTTAAGTCGTAACTTAGACCGGTTAGTTTTAAGGAAGGTTTATGGTTCAAACGCATGATTAAGCGAAGACCGGAATAGAATGTGATTTAGACCCGACAAGTTTGAAGACTTGTATATTATGGGTAAACTAAACACATTCTGGATTTGAGATAAAACGGATAAGGTTTGACCCGTTTCGGCTAATTTATGCAAACTAGTTACATAAACCGAACCGAATGCGCCAGAGGCGTAACGAGTAACCATATGGGTCGCGAACAGGTTTCCTAAGTTAATATGCTTTAAATATGTTGTGATATCATTATGATATCTTCCATAATGCCCAAAACGAGTTTAATCATTAATTATGCCCCGTAGGGGTATTTTGGTCATTTTAGAGATTATAAAAGGGATTTAACGTAACCCCGATGTTCGGGACTGAAGTAATCAGTAAACAACTTATTTTTAACAGATTATATTAGTTGGTAATAATCCTTATGTGTCAAAATGGTTTTAAGCCTAAACTACGCGTATAAACCCGTTTTAAGCGACGTACGATTAAAAATACGATTCTGGGTTTTATGATTAGTTAAACAGGCTCAAAACATTACATTTATTATTTAAAATCAGTAGCAATTGGATTCGCGTCAAAATTCCTTGTAGAAATCATTTTATGACCGAAAAGGGTAAATTCGGTATTAACCGAATTAAGGCGATAAACCTAGCTTAAGACCAGTTTAAAAATAATTAAAAATCTTCAAAAATCCCAAAATATTATTTAACATTAGTGGGTAAAAGTTTTGGTACCGAAAATCGGGTTTAGATAGGCTATGCGCTAATCGCGCCGATTAATTAATAATAGTTTATTATTTACGCTAATGCGCATATCTCCTAATCTAGACTTCCGATTGACGTGAAAATTTACGTACATGTTTAATAGTCAGTAACTAAGATTATTGTACTTCCACATTTTCAAAATTCTCGTTGTATGGTCATAAGGGCATTATGGTCCAATTTAAGCGATTAACGGAAACGTGTGCATGCATCGGATAATCAACGAAACAAGTACAGAGACTTATACTATCATGCAACCCAACCCTAATGAAGCACTAAGGCAATACCGAATCAAATTAAGACGGGTCAGAACTGAAGTCAAAGCAAAAGTCAAAGTTTTGCGACTTTCGGTTCCGAACCGGGTTTAAACAGAAATTTGTCGAGTCGGGCAAGCGTAGACAAGTTTTTATACTTATTACCATGTTATATTAAGGTTAAAATAGGTTACACACCTCTTGGATCATTAATTGTGCATTAAATCATATTTTGCATTTCTGTTGACTTTTTCGGTCAACGTTTGACCCGACAAACGACCTAGATAGGTCTGGAATTGGTACGTGCCCTTATAAGGGTTTAATACCCATATAATTACCTATCTAACGATACTCTTAATTCGTGATAACACTGAGCTATCGTTAACTAATCCTGAAGTCAAACCGTAGTTACGTCGGTTTGACTTTTAAGCTAATTACTAAGCTATAATTAATTTAGAAAGGTTAGGCAACTTACCAAGTGATTAATGGTTGCTTAGGAAGGCTTTGAAATCAGTTTGAAAGCTCCTCAATGATCAGATTGCTTGAACTTTGTGTGAGGAAATGTTGTGACTTGAAGGCCCTTTATATAGTGGGTTTACTCACCATAGATGATTGACAAACAAGTCTAGGACACCCCACAACTTATTGACACATGCCCTAGTGTTCTAGGGGGTGTTTTAGGGGCCAATGGGTGAGTTATGGTCGATCAAAGTGGGTTAGAATTGCAATGGCAGACAAAGGACCAAAGAAATAAAGTTTCTGTCCAGATATAGGCCTCGCGTAGCGCGACGCCTTAAAGCTTCACGCTCGCGCTACGCGAGCATGTGTAGTTCAGCCAAACATTTCTTGTTAATTGCTGTTTGATCCTTGGCTCTTCAAATCTTGTAAAGACACTCGTTTATTGTTGTGTGAACCCTTATAATTGACATATAGGGGCTTCAAGACATATACCCATTTCGTTAAGTCCCCGGTTAACTTCATTGTCACCCGAAAAGTCCTAACTTCCAACGTTTACGCTTTAACCCTTCGCACACGAATTTGATCATAACTTTCTCATACGTTAACGAAACTTTACGAAATTTGAACCGTGCATTCTAGTGAGCATAATTAACATTTACAAAGCTTCGGGTTTGTCAAAAGGTCACTCAGAGGTATATCTTTAAACATGTTGACACATTTAACCCCTGTAGTTTGTAATCTCTCACTTTTAGCTTCGTATGATCCATGATTTATTCGTTTGAAGGTATGAGCATCGTGTAGGGTTAATGTACATTATATTTATTCACTGTTGACATTCAGAACCCGTAAAATCACATACTTTCCATGTTTGTCAACTTTAGTCCTTTTATAACATTCTTTCACACGTTCAGACTTTATGACATGTGTCAACACATTATAGGACGTGAATTTTCGAGGTGTTACAGCTTGGTTTTGGTTTCAATATCAAGATGGTGAATTGGATCATGGTATGTGTTTCGACTACCTCCTATTCTGTTTGTGTTAATGGTAATGTTCATGGCTATTTCAAGGGAAATCGTGGGCTAAGGCAAGGAGATCCGTTATCCCCATATCTTTTCACTCTTGTTATGGAAGTTCTGACAGCCATATTGCATCACTCGCTAAGGATTGATTCCTCGTTTAAGTTCCACAATAGGTGTGAAAGGTAGCAAAAATATAAATTTGTGTTTTGCAGATGATTTGTTTCTTTTTGCTCGTGGTGAAATTGCTTCGGCCAAGTTTATTATGTCTTCTTTAGATACTTTCACCAAGATGTCAGGGTTGGTTCCTAGTGTTCAAAAAAGCACGGTTTTCTTTTGCAATGTCCCCAGCTACATTAAGAGTGCTGTGTTGAGAATTATGCCGTTTGTGGAAGGTACGCTTCCTGTGAGGTATTTGGGGGTGCCTCTCATCTCTTCTAGGCTTTTATATAAAGATTGCAATGTTCTTGTGGAAAAGCTTGAAAAGCGTATCATGCATTGGAGGAACAAGATGCTTTCTTTTGCTGGCAGGTTACAACTTATCATTTCAGTTTTGTCCTCTATGCATATTTATTGGTCTTCTGTTTTTATTTTGTCAACTCGAGTGGTTAATGATTTGGAAGCTAGAATGCAGAATTTTCTTTGGTCTCAAGATTGCGGTTATCATAAAGGGAAGGCGAAGGTGTCTTGGAAATCTATTTGTATTCCGAAATATGAGGGGGGATTAGGCATTAGACGCATTGGGGATTTATACAAAGCCCTCATGACCTCACACATCTGGAGTATTATTACCAACCGTAAATCTCTTTGGGTCGACTGGGTTCATTCGTACAGGCTTAAAGGCAAAAGTTTCTGGAGATCCACTGTGCCTAACAAATGTTGTTGGTCTTGGCGGAAGTTGTTACATCTTAGACCGCTATTGCAAAGTCATTTTTGGACCGAGGTGGGTAATGGCATTAGGACTTCAGCGTGGTATGATTTCTGGTGCTCGCTGGGGCCGCTGGGAGATTTTTTTGTCTCATAGAATGATCACGAATGCGGGTTTTAGCTTGGAGGCTACAGTTGCTGATATTAGATCTAATGGGGTTTGGTCGTGGCCTATAGCTTGGAGGGATCTATATCCTGTTCTTATTCAGCTTGACAATGTGAATATTGATCCTAATAAAAGTGACAAGATTATGTGGCGTTATGGGGATCATATTAGTGATATTTCTGCTATGGGTGTTTGGAATTCGATTCGATATGCAGAACCAGAGATTCATTGGTGCTCTATTGTGTGGTTTCCTCAATGTATCCCGAGGCATGCTTTCTTTATGTGGTTAATCATGAGGGGTAAGTTACTCACTCAGGATAAAATTTTGGGTTGGGATCTATCGCGCAGGAAAAATATGAATATGATGTGTTGCCTGCTTTGTTACGAGAATTATGATTCCCATAAT